>PVKA01013378.1:0-55154 GCA_004027165.1 Ctenomys sociabilis | reverse complement strand
CAAATTGAATATCTTTTCCCAACTTTTCCCATGAGGGTAGGGTTAGCGACCCGGTACGCCAGAACCAGGGAGCCATTATATCTAGGTGTTCAAGGAAGGAGGTCACAGTCCTCTTATCCAACCGCAGCCCGCGGGACTTCAGCAACATACGAAGGGAAAGGGCAAGCGGGGAGCTGTGAGTGTTGCCCATAGCGAAAACAAAAGGAAAAAGGGGAAGAAGCCCGATCAGCGCAGTAGCCTGCCGGGCACGCCTTTATTTTTCAGGCAGAAAACTCTCCTTCCTCAAGGAGACACAGGTTCCCCAAGGGTGTCGCGCCCACCCGGGGCCAGGTTAAGCCGCCGCTTACCTGAAGGTACGTACCACCTCTCCACTCGATTAGGGTCAGACCGGTTCCCCATACGGGCCACCAAGTATGTCTGGCGCCGCTCCCGTCCCGCGGAAGAAGACACTCAGACACTCAGCAACGGGTTCAGCAAGCCTTTATCGAGTGGGATGCAAGCCTCTACATGCGTCCACTACCCGCGGCTCCTACCGTGCAAGCATGGCGGATTTCCTGATACAAGAAGCTATATAGACTTTACAGACCAATCACAATTATACATGTGTTTAAATGGCATTGGTAGGATCATAAAACGGCGGGCTTTTCTCTGGATAGGAGGGGCCCAGGCACAGCAACAAGAACCCGGAAGCCGGATATGGGCGCCGTCTTGGCAGACACAATGGGCGGGGGAGCGAGGAGCGGTCGCCATCTTGGAATGGCTCCCGACACTTCCATATTTTTCATCTAGATTCATCATTTGTTTATATTTTGTTAAATTTTCTCTCTTGGAAGTTTGGATTCTTTTTCTTCTATCTCTCTCACATACTGTTCCTGTATATTCTCCTGTACTATATCTGTACATATATTTTTCTTGAACTATTTCCTGAACCATTTAAGAGTTAATCATGACATTTCTCCTTAAATACAGAATTACACTATGAAGTCTATTCATACTACTGTTTTCAGATAACTCAACACTGATATTACTCTATGATACAGCATACCTCTTCACTTACATTTCCTCTAATATTCTAATAATCTCAGGGTTTAAATTGTTTTCATTGATTCTGGCTCCAGTAAAATATCACATATTATATTTTACATTTCTTCTTACTTTTTATTGTAGAATAATTATTATGCCTGCTGAAATTATTTTTATAGCATTGACATTTTAAATCAACTGTATTTCATAGAACTTAATCATTTTAAAATGTATGAGCATATATTCATAATGTTATCTAATTGTATTTCTATTTTCTGTAGAACATTTAATTTTTTACTTCTTTTCATGTATAATAGAATTTAGGTGTTTTGCATTTTTTCTAGGTCCTAATGCCAGAGTTTGCATATTTCAATAATATTTTCAAATAATATTTGAATTTTGGGTTTTTTGTTTCCTTTTCATTTCATTAGTTTATCTTTTCATCTTTATTATTGGTTTTATCTTACTTGTTTATATGATTATTTTAATGCTCTCTTATTGCATTCTTATGGTGAGTGGTTAGATATTTAAATGTGAATATTCTAAAATTTTCTAATGCAAGCTTTAAAGCTCTAGTTTCCCTTTAAGCAATGATTGAGTTGTACCAAAAATCTTTGACATGAAGTATGTTCATTCAGTCTTGTGATTCAAATTGTTTCACTCTTGTACTTAGGACTTCTTCAATTGTCCTTAAATTTCAAATAATGAAAATTTAATGTCACTTTTCTTCCTTTGCTCCATAACTTAATTGAATGCATTTGTGTGTAGCATATGTCAGACTTTTGAACCAAATTATTATCAATTATATTGTCTACTGAAATGATTCCTGTTTGATTGAAAAGAATGCATATTCTTCTAAAACATTTGTAAAAATTTATTTATTTATTTATTTGGCCCAAGACTTTGCTACGCAGCTTGGACTCAGACTTGTAGTTGTCTTCCCCAGCGCTGGGATTACAGGCATGCACCACCACACCTGGTTTCAGTAGCTGGCACAACATGCTTGGGGCTCCATGGTTGGCTTGAGATGTGGTACCGGGGACTGAACCTAGGTGCTTGCACTTGCTGGGCACGCACTTAGACCACCGAGCTATTCCTCCAAGAATACATAGGGCATTGTGCTATACTATCATTTCTATTCATCTTATTAATTTTTCAACTCAAAATCCTCTATATTACTTGTTTCTTGTCCCTTAATGTCAGTTTCTAAAAGAATTTTATAAAAATGATATACTATGAATGGAAAATATTTGTACTTCTTTAGTTCTGTCAAATTTTTGCTTTATGTATTTTGAGATAGCATTATTATAAGCCTAAAGTTTAGAGTTTCTTTGTCTTCTTTGTTCATTGAAGATTTGATATTTATGTAGTGGCTTTTATATTACCTTGAAGTCTATTTTGTCAATAATAATATAGCTAATTTTCTCTTGATTGCCACTTGTTTGGCATATTTTATATTTCTGTTGAATTTCATTTTACTAAATCTTTATATTTTATTTTATTTTACTTTATTTTATTTTATTTTATTTTTTGGTGGAACCAAGGATTGAACTCAAGCCCTTGTGCTTGCCAGGGAAGCACTTATTCCACTGAGCCATCTCCCTGGCCAATCTTTATATTTTAGACAGTGTGCTTTAGTTATATCTCTCCACATACAACAAGAATTTTTTCTGAATTTAGATATCCTTGTCTTTCAATGGAGTTGAAAATTCAATTTACGTTTTGAAAAATCTGTACTTTTATTTACCTTCTAATTAAGCAGTTTCCATTTACTCCATTATTTCTTTCCTTACCTCCTTTGAGTCGATTCAGTTATTAATAGTGTTGGTTTGCATCTTCTAAAGTCACTCTTTTATGATGGTTGGTGGTAGCTCCGCCTTCCATATTTGCCCTTTTCTGTGGTTGCTCTGATATTTTAACATGCAAACTTAACACATTTTGACAGAGTTTGGCAACTCCTGCATCTCTTTTTTCCTTCCACACAGCAGCCCTGGGACCAGTATGATGAAATCTCCATACAGTGGGTTAGCCTTTCCAGCCCCTGTCCCAGCACCAACCCCCAGCTCCCTCCAGTTCCTAATGATTTCCGAGGCTTCCTAGCTCCCGTGGGTATCCGTCCTAAGGGATGGCTTGAAGCACCCATTGTTCACCTCAGGGATTCTCTGGTAGTCAACAAGTCAAGCTTTGCCCTTTCTGAGGATGTCTGCATCCTGGCCTTGGGAGTTCTTACCCAAAGGGAATAGTTGTTCCCTGTGTGTGCTATATCTATAATAGTATAAGTCCCTTCAAGTCTTAATATTTTATTCCCTGTTAGTAACCATGTTAAATTTTCCCTATTGAAATATCTGTGATGATTCTATTTCCTGACAAGACCTCAATCAAGGTATTTTCTACAAAATGTGTGCTATTTTAACCCAATATTTTAAATTTTCCCTCCAAATTAATGTTGGTCTTGCCATTTTATGTCTTTAACTCATGTTTATTTTTAAACATATTTATTAGTTTATTTCCTCCCCATTTGTAGTAGTTACTGATCACTATTGTAAACATTTACCACAAACTGAGAATCTAAAGCAAAAAAAATGTGATTTTATAGTGCTATAACTTAGAAATCTATAATAGGTTTCACTGGGTCAAAAGTAAGATGTGAGCAGAGCTGAATCTCTTTCTGGAAGCTTTAAGGGAGAATCCACTTTTTCCCCTTTGTACCCACATTCTGACTGATGGCTCTCTTCCTGTGTCTAAAGGCCAGCCCTTTGGGTTGAACTTTCTCAGACTTTTTTTCTCTGACCTCCTCATCTGCCTTTTTTTCACACTGAAAGAAATTGTGATCACACGGGGCCCGCCCAGATAGTGCAGGATAACTTCCCTGTTTTAAGAGCACCTATTTGATAGCCTTAATTCTATTTGAAAATCGAACCCTCTTTTGCAATAGAAAGTAGCGTTTTCATAGGTTCCAAGGATCGATGTTGGCGGTATCATTTTGTCCACCACATCAGTTCCGGCAACTCAGAGATAGCCCTGGGATTGTTACCTTTACTCTTAAGATTTTTGTCAATGAGGTTAATTCTAGGAATAAACTATCTCACTTCACTTTATGGAGGCTGAAAAATGATTATTTTATTTTCATTCTTGAAAGATGATTTTTCTTGGCATAAAGGTATAGCTGGAAAGCTACCTTCTTTCAGCACGTGACATTTTGGTCCCCGTTCACATAGCCATCTGCATCAGATTGTTCTTCATCAGTGACCTCTCTGCGTGCCTCTCTGTGTTTTTTTCCCTGGTTCTCAGCATTCAGATTTTAAAATTATTAGAATGTTTGTGGTTGAGACTTTGACTCTCAACAAGTCTGGGACATTCTCAGAAATGTTTTATTTTTATATTGTCTCCTCTTTTCTCACAGGTCTTCTGGAATACCAATTATATTTTATCCTTCCTCTATCATTCATTCCTTTTTTGACCTTTCATATTTTAAAATCTCATTATTTTAGCCTGGATTTTCCATAATCTTTTAGGTCTATTTTGTGGATGTGCAACCTTTCTTCTCAACTCTAAGATTTTTTGATTAATTTGTCTAGTTCAGTTTTATATTTCAAATAATTACATTTCAAAAGTTGTATTTTATTCTTTCTAAAATCTGGCTGGTTGTTCATTAATGATCCTTTCTATTCTATTGATCTTTTCAAGTTTCTCTTATTTCTTTAGATATGTTGAACATAATTATTTAAATTGTTATATCTCTAAATTCCAATATCTGATGTTTTTGTATATCTATAAACATAAATGTCTTCTGTTGGTTCAGATTCCTGTATGTACATGCAAAGTTTTAATTAAGGATGTTTAATTAACCCAAATTTTGAGCAATTCTTCGAGGTCTATTTGATGTTTTATTCCTTAGTGTATACATTTGTTTCTGTCAATTCTAGGTGCCGCTACCTTATGCCTTTAATTTTAATTTTCTGCTTGGATAGTTTCAGAAGGCACAACCAACACTGACTTTTTAAAATTTACAAATGCATGAAAGAGTTCATTTTTCATCTATTCAGGATGAGGCCTGACACAGTGCTCTTTCTGTCTCCTTTTATGTGACTTCTTTGTTCCCCATTTATTCTGATGGCAAAATTATTTTTTCTGCATGAAACATAAACTTTCATTTGTGCAAAATCATATACCAGCTGCTTGTTACACAGAACACAGAGTGTGTGTATACTCGATGTTAGTAGATGCTAAGGCTTTCTACAGGGTGGTGAAATCTCTCGAGTGAAACCTTTGGTGTTCATACCTTTCCAAGTGTTCTTGCTTTCAATTTTTTTGATATTTTACAGAATCCTCATTTTGCACTAGTTCAGCATGTGTTTAAAGCTATTGTCTGGTTTATAATTTGGTAATGAATCAGTCATACTGCTAAAAAAGAAAAGTTTGAAATTATTTTTGTTTACCATATTTATTTTTATTTTTCTGTTTGGTATGGTTGACTATTTAGTTTTACTGTTGCATAATATTCTGTTAAGTAAATATATCATAACTGAGTTCAACTTTTGTTGAGGCATACTTGAATTTTTTTCTATTTTCATAATTGTACAGAATGTTGCAATGAACATTAATATGCATGTTCTTGTATGCTGATGTATCTTTTTAAAATTACATAATCAGCAATTGTGATTGGGTGTTCATTGGTGGAATTTCGTCTCCCCAAAAAGTAACCTATCAGAATATTCCCTTCTTTGCCAATAATTTTAGTTAGGATGAGGAAATTCTGGTGTAGGGTGAGTGTCTTGGTTACTTTCTTCTCATTGCTGGGACGAAATACCTGACACCCCAAATTAAGGAAAGAAAGGTTTATTTAGCTTGCAGTTAGTGGAGGTTTCAGTCTGCAGTGGCTCTGAGTCGGCGTGGAACACTGCAGAGGGCAGCAGCTCATGGCAATGGCAAAGCAGCAGAGAGCAAAGTGGGCAGCAGCAGCTGTGGCAGCCGCAGGCCTCCCTCCCGTCCTTGTATTGTATTCAGGTTCTCTGCCAGGGGCACATAGAGCACTCGCATCCATAATCCCAGCATCGGGTCATGGATTAATCACACACTCTAGAAGTCTGTTCTGGTGATTGCACGAGGCTTTGGGGAGCAACTAGACCCATAGTATAACAATGAGTTTCTAATACAATAGTTTTGGGCCATGACAATTCTGTGAAGACACAAAAAAGAACATTGAATACTGAGTGGAGGGAGACAGAATTGGAGTTAATCTGGCTCAAACTCGGGAGCTCCCAAGACCACCAGCAATTGAAAGAGGCAAGAAAAGATCCTCCCTCAAAGGGCTCAAATAACAGGCCATTATCAGTACTTTCACTCTGGATTTCTTCCTTCCAGGACTGTGACATGATAGATTTATTGTGCTCAGATAGCCAGTTCATGGTGCTTAAATACAAAATGCATACATTATGGATAAGAACATCAATAAATGCACTAAATTGAAATTAAGAACTCATGTTCATCATTTTGGCATGAAAAATAAAATAAAACAGGAAGGCATGAAGTCAGGATGGATATTTGCATCCCTTATAAATGACAAAGAATTTGTTCTAGGAAATATGAGGAACTGTAAAATTCAGAAGAGGAATAAGAAAATAGAAAGTTAATAAGCTAGCAATATAGAAATAATTTTGAAAGAAAATAAATACAGCAAAAGATGCTCAATTTGTGCCAGTTTGTGGTTGCAGTCACTTTGTGGATACAGCAGCAGTGCAAAAACTAATACACTAGACCTCAGAGCGTGTGTGTATTCAGCTTTAGTAGATTCTCTGTAATACTTTCTAAAGTAGTTGTGTTAATTTTTTCCACTCACAGTGCATGAATATTCCCACTGCTCTTTCATTCTCACCAACACATGTTATTTTTAGACTTTAATTTTTCTAATTTGCTGTGTGAAATGACATTTTGATGTTGGTTTTAATTTCCATGTTCCTGATGATCTACAGTGTTGAGCATCTTTTTATGTTTATTTTCCTTTTGTATTTTTTTCTGTTTTCCTTTTCTTTTTTAAAAAAATGTATTTGGTACAGGGTTTCACTATGCAGCTTGGACTGAATAGTGAAAATGTACAGTGATCCCTTTTTTCAGCCTCCCTGTTGCTGAGATTATATGCATACGCCACCAGGCCTAGTCTAAATTTTTTTCTATATTACTAGTTTATTAACTTTCTATTTTCTTAATTCCTTTTTTGATTTATACAGTTCCTCAAATATCCATCCTAATTTCATGCCTTCCTATTTTGTTTTATTTTTGGTGTCAAAATGATGAGCATAGTTCTTATTTTCAATTGTACTGAGTTTATTGATGCTCTTATTCATAATGTATACATTTTGTGTTTAAGAAAGCATTCCGTAGGGCCAACAAAATAGCTCAGCAGATTAAAGTGCCTGTGTAGGCAGACACAGGAGTCTGGAGTTCGATCCCTTAGCCTGCTGTGCTGGCCCCCTGCTGGGGCGCACTGAGACAATGATTGAGACTGGGCATGGTGGCACATGCCTGTAATTCCAGCACTTGGGAGGATGTAAACAGGAGGACCACTTAGAATCAGATCTACTAAAAGAGACCCTATAGACCCTGTAGATCCTGTTCTAAAACACACACACACACACACACACACACACACACACACACATGAACGCATGCACGCACACATGCATGCACACAGACACACAAAAGGAAAGAAAGCATTCCTTACCCATAAGACATAAAATGAATTCTACTAAATTACTGTCTTTTCCTCCTCTTCCTCTTCCTCTTCTTCTTCTTCTTCTTCTTTTATTTTATTTTAGGGAATGGTCTATAGGGCGTTCAGGGTCCTACTACTAGATAGGACCCATAGTGATCCTCCTGTTTACAGCCTCCTAAGAGCTGGGATTACAGGTATGCACCACCATGCCTGGTCTCAATCACTGTCTCAGTGTGCCCGGGAGTGGGGCTTGGCACACCAGGCCTGGGAAATCAAACCCCTGGCCCCTACACCTGCTTGCAGACACTTTAATTCACTGAGCTATTTGGCTGGTTAGTAAATTGTCTTCAAAAATTCAAAATTTTCAATTTTTCAGATTGAAGACTGTCTTCAATTTATCTATTGGAGAGAGAAACTCTTACTATTTAGTTCAGACTGTCCTCAAATTCACAATGCTCCTTCTGCCTCAGCCTTCCTAGTGAATGCTGGGATTAGGTGTGTGACAACACACAGTCTTGTAATTCTTGTATTGCTATGGATTGAGTATCCCATATTTTCTTCCATTTTCTTTTAAACATATGTTGTTTCTATAAATGCATATGTCTATTCCTGGGATTTCAGGTCTGCATTTCTAATGATTGTTTCTGTAATACCACATAGGCTAAGTACTAGTGTTCAGTTTCTAACTTTCTATGTGGGGTGCTCAATTAAAAAATCTCTTCTTTCCAAGACAAGAATTAAAGGGTATTTTTTCTAAACAGAACTCCTTTAGCTTTTGTCTTTAAAAGATGATATGTAGTATCCTAACTGTCGTTCAGCTCTGTTTTCTAATTTTTATTTTTGCTTTCTTTTTGATCCATGAACTTTTTATGAGGATCCCCCCTGAATTTCCAAACATGAGAGTCTTTCAGAACTTGCAAGATGTTATTTTATCTTAGTCTAATGGCAATGAAGACATTTCTACATGGTATACATTTCCTTCATATTTGTTGGGACTTGTTATGCAAATATCCAACTTATGCCTGATAATTAAATTGTTGCTTTTAATTCTTAATGGCTGTCCTTAAATTTGCCTATTAGAGCAGAATTACTAATAGCATTGCTCAAATTTTCTCCATTCTGACTAAACATCATTGGTTTAATCTACAAATTGCAAAATGAAGTACATTAATGCCTTTTATTATAATTGTTCATTTGAGTCCTTTAGTCTGTGCATTTTTGCTTTATATATTTAAGATCCTTTTATTAAGTGCATGGAAGATGAGAATTACTCTACCTTTCAGGAAAATTGAACAATTTACCTCTGTATAGTGGCTCTCATTATTTTAGTAATACAGTTTTGCCTTCAATTCTATTTTATCTGGAAAATTTAAAAAGAACAAATTAGGATATATATGGGTTTGTGTAGTTATATCTGTTATACGCATAATAAGTATGAATTTACACAGACTTCTACATATTAAAAATTTTAACATTTTGCATGCTCATAAATTAAATATGCCACTTATAGACACATATGTCAACTTTAAAAACTATATGACTTTCACCTAAGTTTGGTGGCATTCATGTATAATCCTAGCACTCTAAGAGGCTAAGGTGGGAGGATCACAAGTTCAAAAACAATACCTTTTTTTTTTTTTTGCAGAGCCAGGGATTGAACTGAGGCCCTTGTGCTTATCAGGGAAGTGCTTATTCTACCGAACCATCTCCCCAGCTGCCAAGAGAAACACCAGATAAATATTTTGTTTTTGAGGCATCAGAGATTGAACTCAGGACCCTGCACTTACCCAGCAAGCACTTATTCTACTGAGCTATCTCCCCGGCTCCCAACAAGTTCAAAGACAGCCAGAACAATTTATTACTAATTTAGTGAGGTCCTATATTAAAATAAGATTAAAAAGTAGAGCTGGGAATGTAGCAGTTATTAAGGTCCTAGGCTCAATTCCCAGTACTACAAAAACAAATGACAAAATTTATAACTTTGAAATCAGTATAATTGATGTTTAACTATTTTCTATATAAGAAGGATATATTTGGATTATCATTTCAATTTATTTTATTGTAAAAAGTCTGCCCTTTCTATTCTTCCTTTTCATTCCATTATTATTTATTTGATGGGTTCAGTTTTGTTCCACATACTTTGGTCTCCTTAACATTTTGGAAGTTTTTGTCCTATTGCTAATCTTTAATTGTTTATTCTCAAAAGTTTAGGAACACCTGCAAGAGTAGACTACAAGTATTCTGGGTCTTTACTCTCTTTTTGAGCAATATATGGAACCTAAACTGTTTTAATCCTGGTCACACCCTTGTAGAATGTATGATATTTTTGTCCACTATTTTGTTGTTATTATGCTTATATGCCACTGAGATCAGTCATTATCTTAACTATTATTCTTATTGTACTGTTCAGATCTTCTTTAGATTGGGCAACATCTTTTTTAATAAGTCTGCATATTTGTTTTGAAATAATACAAAAAAAAACCATATATATATATATATATATATATATATATATATATATATATATATATATATGGTTTTTTTTTGTATTTCAGGGATGGGTCTACAGAGTGTTGAGGGTCTCTCTATTAGATCAGATTCATAGTGATCCACCTGTTTATAGCCTCCCAAGAGATAGGATTAACATGTTTTTTATTCTTCAGTATTATTTTTTTGATCTTATAGGGTCCTTCCATGTGAACTTGTTGGTTGGCTGACTGAAAATGTCTTTATTTTTTAATCCCTCTTGAATAACAGCTTGGCTATTAAGGAATTTATTTAACTACAGTCATGGTTTAGAGAATTTGAGGATGTAGACATCTAATTAATTTCTATGAAGAGTTTAGTAGAATCCTTAATCTTTGTTTGCAAGTACATTTTGTATTCATATATATGGATTGTATTATATAAATCCCCCAAATCCTGAATCATTGTTTATGTAGCTACTCTTTGAAAATTCTATCCCATCCTCTGGCAGCTGCAGTATTAAATCAGATGCTAGACCAATTTTAAGGAAATGTTATTTAGTTTGGGGGTTAGTGGTCTGATTTAAGAGCGTTCACTCCCAAACTTTAGATCCAAAAGAATAGCTGGATATCTTTTACTATAAAGTTAGCTTTCAGTAGTCAGTTACTCACGAACGAAAGCAAGAATGGAGCCACACTTTGCCGTTTAGGTATGACATCGGGTTCTTAATGTCCTTTAGTTCCTCTGCTGGCAAATACGTACCATTTGTCATGGGCCATCCACTCTACTTTGCTTTTTGACATTCTCAGATGTGATAGAACATCATATAAGGTGATATAATATATCCTGTCCCCTTTGGACATATGATTCACTACACAGAAGTGTGCCAACCTGAAAAATTTTTTCTTAAATACTGAGAATTTGACAGATATATAATTTTAAAATTATTTAAGTGTAACAGTTTCCTTGGAGCAGTCTGGCTGGTCAAGTTGTCACTGTCAAACTGGATAGCTCTGAAGAGCAGCCATAGGAAGATTCTTTATCAGAGAAGGGGAAGAAAATCAACACTTACCCCCTTAGCTCACATCCACAGGGAACCTTTCATGGGGGTGTTTTGTGTGGAACTCCAGTTAGGTTCTAGCATTTGGAGCATCACTATTTGCACAGCACTGATCCTTAGGATTTAACATAACATAGAGTTGAGGAGGATTTTGGACCAGGTCTCAGGAGAATGAGCATCTAGTCCAGAGCATATGAGCTTAAGCTGGTGACAGAACCTCTCTGCTTCCATCCATCTCGTCACGTAGAAAAGGCCAACAGCACCCAACAATCCATTCCACTCAGCGCTCTACTTCCCTAACAAGAATTCTTTGAGATCGTGCTCAAGCTACGTGCAAATATGAATTCTAGACTTTTACAAGAAGAGTGTACATGTGAGTAGTTTTACTATAGAATATTTAGCAAAAGAGTCAAAAGATACATGATGAAGAAATGACATTCTATTCAGAGAAGATGCTCATTCATTCATTCATTCACTCAAGTAGCAATCCACAACCATGTGCCAGGCGTATTAATCTCACTTATTTTATAATTTATTTTCTACTTGGAAGAAACCAGAGATTAATACGCAAAAAGATTCAGAAAAGAAGATCAGCAAGGAGTGAGTCCAAGGATTACAGGATAGCAGAGATACAGGAAGTGACCAAGCATCATCGGAAGAGGAGGATCACTGCAAGTCTGAGCTGCAGATGCTTACTCTGCTGAGCTATCTCACCAGCCCCAGAAAGCAGTTTATTTATCTATTTTATTTTATTTATTTGTATTTTAACTTGAAAAGTGAAAAATAGAAGCAAAAACAAAGAAAACAAATGACATAGGGTAGCATACAATAATACATATGTCACAGATTTTCACAACATGGATGGCTATATTAATAAAACAATCCAACACAGATCAGCAGTCCAAAATAGAAGCGGGTTACCCACGGAAGTTGTTGACTTGAGCCATTCACAGCTCATTATATTAATATAACTTTATATACCTCCACTTTTATACTTTTATGCTAGATGGTTAAGACCGAGTTAAAGCAAGACCTATATAACAAAAAATGTAACTTTTTGTATCAGATAGGGTCAGGTACCCACAGGGTTTATCCTGTATCACTCTTTGTGGATCCTTTGTCAGTGTCAGTCTTGTGGATGAGTCATGGCCATTGCTTGACCAATTTGCTCTCTGTGGAAGCCTGAGAGAAAGTTTTCTCTCCATGTGACTCTCCTTAGGCACACTATACATCATCAATTGCATTCCTCTGTGGCCCCATAATTATTTATTTATTTTTTTTATTTTGCAGAACTGGGGATTGAACTCAGACCCTTGCATTTGCTAGAGAAGTGCTTATTCTACTGAACCATCTTCCTGGCCCCCAGAAAGCAGTTTAAACATAGCATAGAAAGGAACTTGTATGTATAAAACAGCAAATACAACAAGGCCAGGAAAGCATGGTCAGGAAGCAGGCAGATGCCAATCAAATAGGATTTTGTGAGTTAGATAAAATGTTTGTCTTGAAGAGTGATATGGAAGTCCATTTATTTATTTACCTATTTATTTAATTATTTAATCTATCTTTTTGAGGCAGGCTCTAGCTGTACAGTTCAGGCTGGACTCAAGCTCACTTTATAGTCCAAGCTGGTCTCACACTTGTAATGATCCTCCTGCTTCAGTTTCCTGGATGCTGGGATTCTAGGTATGCATCGCCATGCCCAGCTTCCTTGATGATTTTAAGAGCAGTGCATTTTGGAGAGGTAGGAGTAGACTTCTACTGAATGCAGCACTGAGTGAGATGGGGAGGAAAGAGGGAGAGACTGTAGGGTGGTAAATTCACAAAGCTGCCATAAGGAACCAGAGGCTGGATGGTGTACAGAATTTATTTTCTCACAATTGAGGAGATTAGCAGTCTGAGATGCTGGAGTTGGCAAGCTTGAGTTTTTCTAAGACTTTTCTCTTTGACTTGTAGACTTTCATATTCTCCCCATGGCTTCATGTGGACTTCCCTCTGTTATACCCACATGTCCAACTTTTCTCTTCTTATAAGGACACCAGTCATATGAGAATGGGGCCAATTCTAATGACTTTATTTTAACTTAACTGCTTTTGAAAAGACCCTATCTTGTAATACACACATGTTAGTGCAGTTACATCCTGAAGTATGAGGGGAGGGTGTTAGAATTTTAACACATGAATTTGGGGTGGGTCAAAACCTATCATATAAGAAGGTATAATGTGGACAAAGGGGTGGAAGAAAGACTACCATGGTCCCCACTGATAACAAAGATGACACCTGGCTGAAGCAAAGGCGACACACACACACACACACACACACACACTTCACAGAGTCATGTTGCCAGTGAACGCTGAGTCCAGGCTAGGCAAGGCCTACATTCTGGTTCAGAGGTGTTGGCTTTCTCCTGTAGGGCATGGGGAGCCAGGCAGAGTTTCTAAGTAGTGAAGGAGAGGAGGTGCTGATGGTTCAACATCTGCTCACATGAAAAAAACATGTGAGAGAAATGGGTTAGAGGATAGATCGGGACACGGGGCTAAAGACCATAGGAAGGCAAAGGAAACAAAAAGGAAGGAGCATCCCCACTGAAGAACTGTCAGGGCTGACAGAGACATGGAGAGACAGAACTCGAGTCTGGGAAACAAGATTGAAAGGCAAGCACTGCCTTATCCTACTCATGCTGGAATTACATTCAGGAGGAATTAGGGAAGCCCACCTAGTCCTTACCCAAAACCTGCATATAGACCTGGTGAAGTTGGACACACAGCCTTCCTTACTTAGCTGGAAAAACTGCTTCAGATTCAGAAACATTTTAGTTCAAATTGTAGCTCCTTTATTCACAGCCACACATACCTTAATGTCTTTGGGCAAATGATTAAATCTCTTTAAAAGCCTCCATTTCTGTAGTTGCCCAGTGGGAATGATAAATTGCCTTTCTAAACTTTTGGAGGGTTAGATGAAGGCAAATGTATAGTGCTTGGCTCATAGTAGGTGCTCAGTACATGACAAGTTCTTTCTCATTCTTCTTTAGTGGAGCAGAGACCTGGAAGAGCAAAGCAGATCCTCTGAAGGGCTCTGGTAGGGGACACGGCTGCTGTACAGTGCTGGCAAAGGACTGTCTTCACGCATGTCCATATCTATCCACATTTCACCTGGATAGAAAACACCAACTCTGGAATTAGGAGAGAAGCCCCCAACAGTGTGTACAGCCCTGAGGGCATGTCCCTTACAACTGTCAACACTGTTATTTGCTGTGTTCTCATCACGTGTCAGGGAAAGAATTTCCTGTCTCACATTTCATTTACTTTTAGAAACAACTTTATTTTCTTGGTTCCAAGTTGTAGAGAGGGAAACTGAGATTCAAACAGGGTAAGCAGCTTTCTTGAGACAAATACAGTTAGAAAAGAGCAGCACTTTGTTTGGAACGTAGGCCTATGTGATTCTGGAGTCATTCTCTTTCCACTAAGCTCTACCAATTTGTTTTCTTGGCTTCTAAAAGTCTTGACATCTGAGTTAGAAAACAAGACTAGTTACAAATGGCTCAATATATGCCGACCAAACGGAATTATTTGAAGGTTCTGGGGTGACTTGAATGCTGTTCTTACCCTGGCAACATATCTACCTGTAGCCTTTCCACATGGCTTATGATCCTCCCTCAGGGAGATAGGTTTATGTGGTGGCTTTGATTTTTGGATGTGAGTATTCTAGCTAAGATGGCAGCAGCTGCATTCCCCTTATAATCTAGTTTGAGAAACCACATAGCATTGCTGCTGCAGCCATAATCTATCAGTAGAAGCTGTGCTCAGGTTTAAGGCTGTTCAGATTCACGGAGAGATTCTATCTCCCAGTGGGAGAAGTGTCACTGAAGTTTATGGGTCTTTTTACAAAAAACACCACAAGGCATAAAGATCTAAGGAAAGTATAGGAGAGTGTTTGGAAGTGATGACTTGCTATAATTAATGACATCTTTGGGTTTTGGTCAGGGAATTCTTCCATGAAAACATAAAACACCAGACCTTCAGTTAACAATGTTGAACACGAACTAGATTTGGTTTTGAACAAGAGTTTTCTGTTCTTTCCTGAAAATAGTGCTTAAATTTAACAAAAAAGCAAAACAAATTATAAAGCAAGCAAACAGTCAAACAAACAAACAAACAAAACGGATAATATCTCTCCTAGCACCAAACTTCTGAAAGCAATATTGAAAATTCTGTAGCTCACCCAGTGATTCTCAGGTCATAAAGACCCAATGACATTTGCCAGCATGGGTCAGAGGAGTAATGATTAGTTTCTGATCTTTTAAGATCATATCTTTTAGCTTTTTTAAAAAGATAAGTACATTTAGATGAATTAAATTTGGGTCTTGTAGAAAGCCTCAGTTTTGTTGTTTTAAAATCAGTTTTCATAAATGTGTATAATTTTATTTCATTTATTTAGTTTTGTTCAGGGGCTTCAGTTATTCAGGGGCTGTGCTTGGTGTTTAACTGGGCAAAGCATTAATGACCCTGGTAAAAATGAGAGGGACTAGCTTTGCCTCTGAAAGACCTGTTCCTGTTAGATTCTGCTTCCTGGATGGAGGAGTTTTTTATTTATTAAAAGCTATTGATCTGGGTAAATTGCCTGTGATTCATTATTACCTTGAAGATGGGGACCTGGATTTGTGGCTGACAGTGCCTGAGACCTTACATTCTCCTGCTCACCAGGTTTTGAACACGGTCTCTAAAGGAATGTGCTATAAAAGTATAGGATAAAGAGTACAGATGTGACAAATTCAGAGATTTGTATCACTAATAATTGGCTATTTAAAATGATCATTATTCAGAACAAAAGAAGGATAATTAAAAAACATTTGTTTCTTATTTTCTTCCATGGCTCTCCTTAAACAATCCTATATCAGAGAAAAATGAAATTTGGCACATGTGAATCTGTATTTTGCACAATTATGAGGACGTGGATTAGTTACCCAGACTTTCTGAGCCTGTAACCTAATAAAGTAGAGAATATAGAACCTTGTGTTGTAAGGATTAAAAGAGATATGAGGCCTAAAACCCCAAAACCAATGAGTGAGTGGAGATCTATTCACTTCTAGTTGCTTGTCCAATGTTTGTATCTGCAGTGGCCTGGCAGACAACATAGAAGTACTCCATGTGAACGGCATGGACCTGAAGCTCTTGTGGCCAGAATATTTCTAAAACTGAATTCAATTCCATCCCTTCTCAGCAAGGTCTTTGTTGTCTTTTTGCCAAGTGAACCAAATGAGGGTTGTGACTTGAATTTCAGAGACTTGAGAAATAGGAATAAGAAGACATTTTTGCATTTATTGAACATTGGCTATGTACAGACTGAATATTTCATCTACATCTTCTCGTTTACTTCTAATATGATAGGTGTCATGCTGCTTAGTCAACTCTCCTTTTTGGTTTAGTTAGGGGGTGGGCCCTCCTAAAAGAAACCTCATGTATTTGGAAGGTGATTGGGTCATGGGGCACTACACTCAGCAGAGCATTAGTCCACTGATGAGTTCTTAGTGGACTAGCCATTAGGAGGTCATTTATTTACTAGAAGGAGGTCCGAAGGAGGTTGTTTTTCTTGTTAGAGGCAGAAACTAGAGGTGCATATCTCCCTTCCTGGTTACCATACACAAGCAATGTTCCTCTGCCCAGGCCTCTCTTCCATGCCACTTCTGTCCTGGAGCTGGCCAACCACACAAAGATTGAGCTCTCTAAAACCGTGAGCCAAGATAAATGTGTTCTCCTTTAAGTTTTAGTGGTTAGATACTGTGCCTCAGGAATGAGACAAATGCAGTGCCGTAATGCCACATTCTTTTATTATTTCAGTCAAATGAACAGTTCTGGTGTGAGCCAGACTTGGGCAGATCTTGGCTAGGTTTGCTCATGTCACTGTGGTGCACATGTAAGTTAGTTGGAATTGAGCAGGTTAAAATGACTGGGACCAGAGGAGACATCTCAGCTCTACTCCATGTGGTCTCTTACTTTTCTGCAGGCTCAGCCTGGGTTTGTTCCCACAGCAGTGACAAAAATCTACCAAAAGAGGAGAAAAAGTGTATGCCACTGTCCCTTTGGCCACAGGAAATCACACAGGCAACCTCAGAGTTGAGGTGGGAGGGCATCTTTGTAGTGAAAATGGATTCTGGGAAGAATAACAGATGGGAATCATTAGTGCACTGGATCTACCAAAATATATGCATTGTCATTAACCTCATTTGTACAGGAAAAGCTGGAGGCTGGCAACTGTCTCCCTGTTGGACACAGGTCTGCCCCCTGGTGTTTTGCTCTACTGTGTTCATTTCTGGTGTTCTGTTACTTGAAACTTCTCTCCAATTAGCTTTATTTGCCCCTTTCTCACTCTTTGTGCTGAAGTGAACTTTGATGTAAAATGCTGGCCCCAGTTTAGTGCCATCAGGGATCATACAGGTGAGCCAGTAAGGTAGGTCTACTTAGTAGAGAAAATCAAGGGGGAGCAGATAGGGAGTTGGATGAGCATAAATAGAAGCAAATGAGTCAGATCTACAATCCTTCGCTTGTTGGCTCCCCTGATTTTGTCTGTGTCAGCTTTACCTCTTCACGCTACACTTTTTGGATTCTGGTAACAAAATCCAAATAAGGCTACATTTCTGCATTGGTCTGGGGCCCTGGCCAGCTCTTTGACCTTGGGCAAAGAAATGATCTAATGTCCTTGAGCCTCCCACTCTTCGTGTGTGAGACAAGAGTATAGCCTAGTCATGGACCTGTAGGTTAAGGGAACCTGAGGTGATGAATCTCTCCTGGTCATACAGCCACTGTGATCTGTGGTTGTCCTTAAGCACCTGTTGGTGCCTGAAATGCTGAAGTTGGCTTTTGCAGCTGCTTGCTCTGGGTGGCACAGGAGGCTGAGCAGTACGAGGGCTGTTAATAGACTTAATGGCTTTGTTGAGTATTCCACAGTACACTTATTAATTATATGATGCTGTTGAGTCACTGTTGCAATGCACACATTTCGTTAATTGATTTGTATAGGCTGGCATCTAGCAACAAAAAGAATATGCAGAACCATTACATTTACAAGGGATTGTAATTGCTTTTACTGCCCTCTCTTGCTTCCCAGAGGGAGAACACAGACTGTTAGTTGAGGATCTCCAGCGCCCACTCAGCCAGTGCTTACTGGCAGAGCAAGACAGCCAGCCTGGGTGCTTAAGAATCACCCTGGGTGGATGTAAACTAGATGAACAAACAAATAGATAAATTTGTTTCTATGCTTCCCTATCTACCTTTATTTCCAAACGACTTCTTATGAACCTTGGATTATGTCATTGGTGCCACTTATTTGTAAATATGGTCATGGTCAAGGATTTATTCTGGGGCATTAATGTTTGTCTAGCACACTCATGATCTTTCTGTGCCTGAAGGTGGTTGAGGATGCCCCAGGTGCCTGAGCCCTGTGCTCAGAGATCTGCCAATCCTGTCTGGCATAAAATTTTAGAGGCCTGACATGAAGTCCTCTGCTCTTGGAGATGCAGTGAAAGCAGAAAGGTGCTAACTTCTTGCAAGGAAGTTTCTGTGTGGTCCCAGCTGCAGACCCAAGTCTGCCTATTCTGGTTTAGCAGGTCTGTTAGCTACCAAGAATCCCCCTGGCCGGCCTCTCAGAGATGGCGCAGAGCCTGGCCGCTGCCATCCAGGTCCACAGTTGTCTTCCCTGTGCGACAACTCCTAGCAGTTCTTACGCCTTCCAGCACTGGTGTGGGCCTGGCGCCCTCCCCAGACCAGGCGGCAGAGCGCTTCCACTGACCTAGCCAAGGGTAGAACTCAGAGCAACATCTGCCAGAGCCCTGCGACCGGATCTCAATCCAAAGGGTAGGCAGAGCAGGGCCGGGTGCCCCCCATTTACGCCTGCAGACGGCCCTCAGGCCCCTGAGCACTGTCCAGGGCAGCCCGCCATCCTTGCAGCCCCTGCTTGGAGAGGCGCCACCCGGCCGAGGGGCTTCCCGAAGCAGCTCAGAGGACTCCCTTGGGAGCAAGCTCCAGACTGAGGCGGTAGGACTGGATAGAGCCGGCGTGGTGAGTGGGGGTGGAAAGTTGGGGGCTTGAGCCGCTGGGCACGGAGCGCGGAGCCCGGCACTGTGTCCGCGTCTCATGAATATGCAGGAGCCACCTCCCTCCCTCCTTGACGTCACGGACCGTCTCGGGGTGAGCTCTGGAGCGGCTCAGGGTCCGCGCCAGTGAGCGCGGCTGCTGCTGGCGAGCGCGCGGAGCGGCGGAGGGCACTGGAGGCCGAGCGCGGCGGCGACGAAGAGAGCACCAAAGCCCTCCCTGCGGGCTCCGAGACGAGCTCTCTCGGCGCGGGGACATCCGGAGGCGAGAGCCGGCGCGGGTAGTAGGTGGCGGCGGCAGCTCGAAGGCGGTTCCGACTCGAGGATGCTGCCCGGGAGGCTGTGCTGGGTGCAGCTCCTGCTGGCGCTGGGCGTGGGGAGCGGCGGCGGCAGCGGGGACAGCCGGCGACGCCGCCTCCTTGCGGCCAAAGGTGGGTGCTGGGGAAGTTTCCTAATCTCCAGGAGGCAGGCAGGGCGGTACGAGCGTGCGAACGGCCGAAACCCGGGCTCGCGCTGGAATTGCCAGCCAGCCCTCACCGGAGCTGCTCCGGCCTCTGAGCGCTCACCGATCCCGAATTCATAGCTCCTTGTAGCTAGCGGGCCCTGCCCCTGGGCGGGGTCCAAGGACCAAGGAGAAAGCGAGGTCTGGGGAGTCCAGACAACTTTGGGGGCGGTCTTTGTCCGTGTGAGAGTGTCACCGACTGCTGCCAAGGACAGCGGAGCTAGGGCTGGCGCGGCAGCCGGGAGGAGGAGCAGGTGTCTCTCTCACGCCCTGGGGGAAGGCTCAAGTAGTGTCTCCGAAGGAGCTAGTGGGGCTCTCACTGGTCTCCCAGCTCGAGGATGGAGTGGAAACTTGTAGGCTCCAGGGAAGCACCGCTTAGCACTCCATTAGCTCCCCTAGGACAGTTCTGGCTCCCCTGGGAACTCTCGCCCTATTGGTGGGCATCAGTCTGGTCGAAGTGCGAGATGTAATGCTCCCCACTGCCTCTCAGACTCTGCTGGGGCTCCTGAGGTCTAGAGCCCGCACCCTTTCCTCGTTCACTCCAAGAGTCTGAAAATCTTGACCTTCCTTCTCTCCCTGTCATTAAAAAGCTAGATCCCAGCAAACGCCCATTCTATCAGGCTAGCTTAGAAGCACATCTCCGGACTTTGACAGTTGCAGGAGCGCTGGGAGGAGCGCTAGGGTGAGGGTGCCTGGAGGGCGGGTTTGAAAGAGAAATCACGTGCTAGATGCTGATAAAGAGGCTTCGGAGATCAGGCCTTGGTAAGGGTGGGCAGTGGTGGTGGGCACAGGGCAGGCTGTAGCAGATCCGATGCAGAGCGCTCAGCCGAGTGATAACTTGTTGATTCTCTGCTGCTGACAAGGAGGGCGTGCGTTTGGATTTCTGCACTAGGGCCAGATCTGCAAGGTGACAATAAGGGTGGTCCTTGGAATCTTGGCTGGAAGTCATGAGACAGAGGGGTTTGTGCCGGTCAGCAAATAGCTGCGTGAAAGACCTGGTTGGGAGACTGGCTTTGAATTGTAGCTTAGCAGTAGAGTGCATCCCAGACGGAGTTACTCCGGTGGGTGGGGAGATCCAGAGGTCTAATCTGGGCATCAGGAACTATCTGTCCTGTACTCAGGAGTTGTAAGCACTGGGGAACTTCTGTTTGTAATATTTACATGTATAGTATTGGTGACATGATTTTTAAGATTTCATAAGCAGGTGTCTTGTTTCGTTCTAGCTTTTTTCCCCGGGTGGACAGACAGCTTGTTTTCTCTTTTGAAAGACAAAGGCAAAACTCATTATGTAAATGTTTTAACACAGGTGTGGTAAAGAAGTCCCTGATTCAAAGGGATCAATCTGAGACTGTTTTGGTGAAAACAGAATAAAAATACCAAGGAACTGCTAAGCCTTTTAGCCCTCCTTCTTCACTGAAGACATTTGGGAAAGCAGGCAAATTCCCTGCATGCAGTATGTGTGAGTGTGTGTGTGTGTGTGTGTGTGTATGCGTGTGGTGTGCAGAACAAATAGTATATTTGTAAACAGGTTCGTCAGACAGGAGAGAGCTGGAAGCAGATGAAGGCCAGGGGAGAAGTCCCTGTAGAAGAGAACCTTGTGTGTATGACACATTGCCTTGCTGAGCTCTTAGGTTGGAAAGGAAGGGAAGGTGACAAGAGGACAGGAAGATAACCTTAAAAAAAACAAAAAGAAGAAAAGAAAGAAAAAATCTAGGCTTGCGATGCACTTTTTGGGAATAATTATGTGCATTTCAACCAATATCATTTATTTTCCTCTCTTAGAATATGTCAGTTTCATAGTTAAAAGCCAGCTATTTGCCTGTCCAGTGTAAAAAGTTTATAGGCTCTGCAGGAGAGTTCATGGACTGAATTCCTCCTTTCCCTGCCTTCTTTCCCCTTCCAACCACTGGGAGGCTGCAAAGAGCATGTTTTGCTGCATTTGTAAAGATAAACTCATGGTTGATCACAGCAAAGACATTTTATGATGACACTCTAGTTGGTTTTTACAGAACTGACTTCCTTGATTGAAATGCAGTTGTATTTTACATTTCTAAATCATACAATCTCTTAAGAACGTTTCCTGATAATAAAGCTACATGCTTTTGATACAAAGCACCCTGCCTCCAACTTTCTCATTTTTAAGGTTTGTATCATCATTCGCAGCACAAATAAATACATAGGCTCAGGAAAGCATATGAAAAAGATTTAGTAAAAGTAGTTTTTTTTTTTTTCCTTCTATATACTTTCTGTATCTATGTGCAGAAGAAGAGTGGAGACACGGTCCCAGGCTGGTTGGCAGCATTGAACGTGTGCCCTGGACAGCTCTTCCTGAGCATGTGCTCTCGGCTTCGGGCCGGGATAAGATCTGTTTGTGGTACACAGCTTGCTCTGCCATTGTGTGTCTTGGTTCTTGCCATGGGAGCTCCAGTAGCTAGTCTCAGACAGCAATTTGGGGCTTTAACTCTACTGATGTATTTTTCTTTTCAAAGTTAAGTATATCGCTACAATCTAGATTATCCACAGGAATCAGATTTATTATGGGGAATTTGTGCCTGTACATGATTTATTTTAGTCCCTCTTCTGTCCCATTCCTCTCCCCTCTCTTCAATTCCTCTTCCCCCAAAGTTTTGTTCCCATTTTATCTTTTTTTTTTCCTTTTCCCTTTTACCCCTGTCCAAATTCCCGCCCCCCCTTTTTTTAAAGAATAACTTCCTATTTCTATCTATTAAACATCTTGGCTCTTATTTACACTTTCAGTTTCTCACACTAGAGAGACAATGCAATGTCCAACTTATTTTTAAGAGTATGGTCTCCAGGGCCATATATTTAGATATAAATGTCTGATATTTATCCTTGTTTGTGGCTGAGTAAAACTCCGTTGTATTAAAAAACTCCAGCTAGAGCATGCATCCCTGTGGTGAGAATAAGATTCACCTTGTCTGTCCTCCCTCTGCTTTCCTTTGGGCTTGAAAGCAGAGCTGAGGTCCCCTGGAAGGCTGAACTGTACCTCCAAGTGACCTGGGTACTCCTGTGGTCCTGCTTATAGCAGCAAGGAGGTCTGGGCTGCTGTGTGTGAAGGGCATGGAGGTAGAGAGGGACCTGGTTTTCCTCTATAGGAACCCATGTTCTTGCTTGGAGCAGCAGCTTCATTCTCCTGCCCAGACATTAAAAAGTCATCCTGAAGTATTCAAGATTTCACGTTGCAGTATTTCTGGTAGAAGCATAAGTGGCATGGAATTGTTTGATGAATTGTGTTTAATTGTAGTGAGCATGTATCATGTTTCCTGGGAGTATGACACTCATTTCACTAGCTGAAGCCCAGATGTCAAGGATCCCCCCAGCCGTGCTGTGCTTCCAAGGCTGTTCTCTAACCAGTGGTCACCCTGAGTCAACATGGTTTCTGGACTGAAACATGCGTTTTCTCTGCCTTGGACCCTTCAATCTAATTAGAAGGGCATCTATCCTTGTTCTTTTCTGTTGTGACTCAAGATGTGTTCAGACTTGGGCATGACCTTTTCCAGGAATCTTCTGGGCTTGTCAGTGACAGGTGACAGTGCCAATTTCTCTGGCATGTGTGCATTTCCTTACCTGACTCCAGGGGTTGGCTGGGGGTCCTGAGAGCTGGAGCCCCACCACGGCTCTGCCCTATGGACCTAGCTTGAGACGTGAGCCGGGTAGTCAATAGTGTTTGCTTCATGAATGAATTCATGTATTTATTTATTTAATCTTTTAAAGAGAATAAAAATAGTTTTAAAAAACCCTTAGAAATGTTACAGAATTTCACTAAATAAAATGATAGGAATTCAACAATGATTGTTATATTGTGTATAATTGCCTTCAAATTAGTTGTTCAGATTACCGGATATAAGCATGCAAAACTGACCAAAACAATATAAAAGAGAAAAGAAAAAAATTAAGCATTAACTATTCCTTTCAGTCAACCTGAATGTATTTTTTGACATAAGAATTTCAGATTTTTCTCCTCTGCATTATACAATATTGTGTGGAATTAGTTGTCAGAGAAACCTGGGTTCCAATCCTGGTTCTATCATTTCTTAGCAGATGATCTGGTGTAAAGTTTAACTATCTGAGCCTCAGTGTATTGTCATAACAGTACTTAGAAACAATTAGCTTAGTTTGTGCTACGTAAAAGTCACCAACTATACAATAACTGTAATTATTAGTCACTTCACATCTGGTTCTGTTGTCTGTGATTTGTTGAAATTTCCTTTTTTGGCAATTCACTAACAATGCACATATTTTTCTCAGTTCATAGCCTTTTATTTGTTTCTCTATCTCTTGCTGTCTCTCGCTGTCTCCCTGTGCATGGGGGTGAATATATATGTAAGTGTCACATAGAAATGCCCAGATACTGCTGGATTTGGCTTACGTTGTTTATGAGGTATCTCTCCCTGGTCCTAACAATGCCCCCCAAGATAAGGTTGCCATTTCAGTCACCTCAAATGGCCTGGACCTCAGAGGAACCTCAGCAGTGACTGATACGTAAACCAGCCATGTCTCCATGTGGCCAGAGGTGTGGGAGGGCCTGGACTCTGAAAGAAGAGCTTGTGCGGTATGATTTGGGGAACCAAGACTGACAGCCCCATTAGCTCCGTCCTCCTAGCCTGCAGTCGCAGATAGCAAGGAAACCTTTTCTTTCCTTTAGGAGATTTATAACATTGTAATGCTGTATGTTTGCATGAAAGGGGATGGCCCACACTAGGGCAAAAAAAAAAAAAAAAAAAAAAAAAAAAAACACTTGACAAGGTGATTATTTTATGCTTCACTGTGTAGCCTACTACTAACTGGACCTGGTGGACACGATTCCTGTGAAAGGACGTGTTTGAGGATGGGCTATGGGGACGACTGGGCTGGGGAAAGAAAGAATGTTGCGCCAACGCCACTGGCACCAAATAGAACAGAGGATCTCGCTGTGATCTGTGGGGAAGACACAGGCAGGAACAGCTGTGAGCAGGGGCCAGAGGAGAACGCCGGGTTGGGAGTCAAGCCCATCAGCACATAGTCTGATGTCGGCCAGGAATTACCTCTCACTCTCATTCTCTCTGAAGGGGAGCAAGAAGATAAAGTGAGTTCCGGCTACCCAAAAGCTCACACTGTGTAGGACAAGCATCCTATTCAACACGAACCATTGCAGCAGCCATTAACTTGGGGAAAATGGTACATTTTGTATCACAGACCCTAAAATGTCTTTTAAGAAAAGAAAGAAAATTAGCTGGGACCACTGGTCGTAGGGAGGCGGAAGCAGGAGAATCATAAATACTTGGACATGGAGGTCAGCCTGAGCTACATGTGCAGAGTGAGTTCGGAGCCAGCCTTACTACATAGCAAGAGGCAAGGTTAGAAGGTGATGTGAACTCAGGGAAGCTTTATGGAAAGAGTGAGAGGGGTACTGAGGGGTGAGTAGGCATTGGGTACCCGGATGTGGGAGGCAGCTGGACAGCTAAAGTGCAAGAGCAGGGGCTCTCAGGACTGGTACACAAGCAGGATCCAGGACGTAGCTGAGCCAGCATCAAGCAGATTTCAGTCTGAGGATTTCAGAGCTAATAAAAGAGTGATGTTTATCAAATGGATCTCATGTGCTAGGCACCACCTTGAAGTGTCACATCTGGGACAACTAGCTTAACCCTTGAACTAGCTGTAAGGGGGAAGTAAAACTGACATCCCATTTCTGCAAAGGCGGAAAGTTAGGACCCTAGGAGGAACATGCCCCATTCAGGGCCTCACAGCTTAGAGGTGGCAAATCGAGGTTTCTCATTTGTATTTCATGTTTCTCATATTAAAGAACCCATGTGACATTGAAACACGTACTTCTGGTTTATTTCACTTACAATTAGGGTCTCAAGTTGCATACACTGTCCTTCATGTGACTCAAGTTTATCCTTCTTTTTGACAGAGTAGTATTTTATTGTGTATAAATGCTGCAGTCTTCTGTTGATGGCTATAGAAGCTACTGCTAAGATTTAGCAAAAGTGAGCTGTGCTGCTACAAACATGGGTTTGAATGCATCATGGTATCACAGAGTCTTCAGCTTTCAGGAAGATGCCTACAGGGGGAACAGCAGAGTCAAATGGAGCCTATAGTTCTCATTTTCTGAGGGAGTTAGATAGGAGGGAGAGGAAAGAGGATGAATTGAGATGCATTATGTACGTGCGCCAACACCTCTGTGGAATGGGATTATTATATACTGCAAGTGTGCACTAATCACAGTAAAAACTGAGAAAAATAAAGGAATGGAAACCCCTTTTCTAGAACTGTGTGTGGGGCTGGAAGTCTCACCTCCTGTGGGCTTAGGTACAATGGAGACCAAGTGTCTACACAAGGAATGAGGCACAAGGCTCTGCTGGCTCAGAAGGTGTCACCTGGTGCTTGGGAAGATTTATTTGAATGTCACCTCAGAATTGCTGCAAAAGGGCCAGCTAAATAGCTCAGCAGATTAAAGCACCTGCAAGCAGGTGTAGAGGCTGGGGGTTTGATCGCTGCCAGGCCCCACCCCCAGGGCACACTGAGATGGCAAGTGAGACTGGGTGTGGTGACACACACCTATAACCCCAGCTCTTGGGAGGCTGTAAACGGGCTGATCACTTGGAGTCCAGTCTAGTAGTGAGACCTTGAACATTCTGTAGATCCTTTCCTAAAATACACACACACACACACACACACACACACACACACACACACACACACAAACAAACAAACAAACAAAAAAAAACAGAAAAAGACAGAAAAAAAAATTCTGCAAAAGTCAGCTTCCTTGGAAGCATCACTTCAAGGCCTGGATTGGAAGTGGGTGTGGTTGTGTCTTCTCTTCCAGTGTGCCTGGTCTCAAGCCGAGAAGCAGGTGTCTGCATTGAAGCATTCAAGTGAGTGTCCTGCTCTGAATGGACAGCTCCAGCCCACGACCTGTGTGCCTACAGTGCTGCTCTGATCATTCATTTGGGGCCCATACTGTTGTCTTCTGCCTCCTTGGAGGCCAAGTAGGTTAATGAAGAATACCAGGAATGCTTGCACGTCTGTTGAATGGCTGGGCGCTGGGAGAATGGGGTGGGATGCTGACAGGTTGTGTGACAGCTGGGGGAGGTTCAGAAGAAGCTGATTTCGAGACTACCTTTTCTTTTCATGTCAGGGCAGGAGTTTACATACATTGACTGTGTTTCCACAAACACTCATTTTAGAGATTGGCAAGTGGACATCACAGGTCATGAGACAGCAATCAGGAATCAGACCAGGAGGTCACCAGGAGGTCAGACCTCCTGTCTATGTACATGGTGGCCATCTGATGCCCACTTTTCTCAGCATTTAGCTCTTTCTGATCCTTAGGGTGAGAGTCTTGTCCCCAGTGTACGTGGGCACTCGTGTGTCCCCAGCAGAGTGTGTTTTCTGCTCACACTGGGCTTCCCTTGGGCTGTCTCTGACCCTCATCAATAACTTGTCCTTAGGTACTTTAAGTCCATTCTGCCCACTCAAGACTCACTCAGTCATTGTCCGTCCCCTTTTGGGTCTTCCTGGGTACCTCACCAACCTTTTGTATCCAAACCTCGGCTCTTGTCCTCCCACTGATAATCTGCTCCTCATCTCTGTTTGGGTGAAAATAATCTTCCAGCCTGCTTATCCCTCCACTCACACCTTTCATCATGTCCATTTGATCCTACCCAAAAGTTCTAAGTCCTATCCTCCCTCCCCATTGGTACTACTTTTGCAAAAGCACTAGGTTCTGTCACTCTGTCCATCACACTGTTACCAGGATAGTCTCATGGACTCCATTTCTGCCAGGCCTACAGGAAATTCCAATTATCATGAAATTTGTCTTCACCATCCATGCTGTGACTTTTGGGATGCTGCTGTCCCTCACAGATTTCTACTTGTGGTGCCAATGTGCAGTACCCCAAAGTGTTGGGCTCTCACTTTGCTCAGGCACCACAGTTCTTCACCCCAGCATGTAAAATCATATTCTTTCTTAAAGTAAAGGCCAGGACAGGAGGTGGCTGCAGAGAACTTCTGCTTTCACCCTTGATACACAAACCATCCTGAAGGCAGGAATATATGGGGCCTAGCTGCCTTTGTGGAAGAAGTGCCACACATCTGCTGACACACTACCAGAGAAGCTCCAGTCCTCTAAAGATAGAGTCCAAATTCTCTCACCTAGTCTCAAAGTGAGCTGAAAAATTTCCCTGGACTTATTATCTAGCTTTTCTCCTTTCAGAAAGCCTTCCAGAAATTTCCAAATGGTTAAATGCCTGTCTTACCATGTGCCAAAGATTAAGTCCTTCAACTCTTGTGGCTGGATGCTGAGATGTGTGCTCTTATTATTCACCCTTTACAGAGGATGGAACTGAGGCTAGGAAGCCTAAAGCCCTGGATCTACTCAGCTACTCAAGCAGGAGGTCTTTGATTTGAATCAACAGTCTAGTTGCAGAGTCCTCTTTTCCTCTGTGCCGGGGGCTGTCGATGCACAGCAGAAGCATTTCAGAGTTTTAATACAGGACAGCTGGATGGCAAGGACCTTGGAGATTCTATTGTGGTTACTCTGATGTGGAACCAATGACTTTGCTTAGAGTTCTCCAGTGTTTCTGACACTCAGGCAAGGTGGAGAAATGTCCCTCAGTACTGTGTAGACACCTCCAGGGCCTTAGGATAAGGCTTCCTGATGTCAGCACTCTCAAGTGGGGACCTGCTCCTCTATTCCATATCCCACTTGTTTGCCTCATGGAGTGAAAGCGCCTTGTTCATCACAGTGAGACCAGTGCCTGGCAATGTCCAAGGCTTATAGTGTACACAGTGCTGAGGGAGGGACCCTGTAGGGTGCTGTCACCCACAGCAGCTTCAAACCCTAAGGGACTCTACCCATACCCCCTTCTCCTGGGCACTGCCACTTCTTGCCTCTGGTCACAGAGAGGAACTTCCCCTCTGGTCTTTCTCTTTTAGTTGTCTGTTTTCTCAAAGGAGCTTACAGTATTCACACTTCAATGGCTTAAATGCTCCATTCTGTAGGTGAGTTAGGAGACCATTGAACAAATCAAAATGTATGGAGTCAGGCCCAGCAGATGCCATGGGAATTCACACTCACAGAGGTTGACAACATTGTTCTCATTACTTCTAAGAATGCTTAAGTGGCTAACATTTGACTTATGCCTTTGAAATCACTGCATTGATTTGTCATGTCAAGATTGTTGACTTTTTAATAAACACAATTTTTATGACTTTTTCTATTTTGTATTTCCATGATACCTGTTGTATTATGCAATTAAAGGATTACTCAGACTTCAATCAGACCTGATCAGAGGTCACTATGGAGCACCAAGGAATGGCCACGGTGAGCCAGACCCACTGAGCAGCTATAAAGCTCAGACAAATTACTCAGCCACATAGGGTTCTGGCTCTTCCTCAGGCCAGAGGACTCACCGCACCTCGGTCCCTCACCCAGGAAGTTCTGAATATCCAACAAGGGTGGCTCTGAAAACACTTTTAGGGGAGAAACTACCTAAGAAAATGAAGGATCATATTGAAGAAATCTGTTTTGAGAGTCCATCTCCCAAAACAAAATCTAACATCTTTTTCTCTTCAAAGTGCTTCACACATTTGTTCACTATCTTTTACAAAGCTTGGATTTCGTGTTCTGCCTCTTCTTTTTCTGCCTCTTCTTAGTTCTTGCTTAGTTCAGCTTTCATGCATCACAAAGTGGTGGCCACTATAGTCTTGCAGTGTTTGCAAGACCATAAACTTTCGGAAAGGATCAGTCAAAACTGTTAATATTATGTCAAGTATATGCATCATTTTGCAATTTTCATTGCTGCCTACAGTGCAGCAAATTAATTAAAACAGATAAATATTAATCCAATGCATGTCTCTTTGTAATTAATGAAATATAACCATTACAGGAACATTTGATTTATTATTTTAATATATAAAATGCTGAATTTTCCCATAAATTTAGATATAGTAATGGGAAAAGCTGACCCGTACATAGCATCAGGAAAAATAATCACATTTCTATAAATTAATCACTCTCTAAAAGGATATAGTTCATTAACACCATGAACTGAAAGTGTTAGATGTAAATTAGATTAACCTTTTTAGTGACACTTCCATTTATATTGTGTATTCTCTTCAAACTCAAAGCACTTTACATATATTAATTCAATTAACCCTCCCCAGACCCTTGTTGAATAAGTACATATATCAGAGTTGGAAGGGAGGAGAAAGGAAACCCTTTTAAAAATATAGAGATCCTTGTCCTAGGATGTATTATTTATGATTTTTTCTGCAGCAATACAGTTTATCTGGACTTTTATAGCTTGAGAACATGGGTGAGGATTCACACTTTCTCTCTCACACTGCCAGGAAACACTAAGCCCTCCACTCCAAACCTGAAGCCAGAGACACATCTGTCTGATAGGCCAAATGCTGCAAGGAAACATCTGCTTTACTTAGGGAAAGGTCCCCAGCATATCCAGCATTGTGTTTGTGGGCAAAGGCCATCTCCACGTGAGTGTAGATGGACACACCTTAGTGTCATACATGGGCGGCCAGATGGTCATCCTTTCCTCGGACCAGTTGCTCCTCATCTTAGTCCTTTTCTCCTCTGGACTCTGAGGATAGGATACACTAGAGATCTTGGGAAAGACGTGGGCTACTTACAAGAAGATAAAAGGAGTCATAGGGAGGTGGGGATAGGACTTCACCTTCTCCTCTGGGGTCACTCCTCTGGCCTATCTGGAAAAGAACAGAGGGCTGCTGGATAGAGAGAAGGATTGGTGAGAGACAGACTTCCTACCCATCCTGGGATGCCTCCTGAGTGCGTATCTGAGTCTTCTGCTCTAGCTTGTCACTAGGGGTGCTCCATCTCCTACATGATCATACCTATTTGGATCACTTTTTATCACCATGGAGTCCTCTGGGAGATAGATATGCACATGGATGGAGAATAGAACAGAAAGGGTCTTGCAATATGAAACCTTGTGAATACCCATGGGAGAAAACACAAAGGCATTTTCTCAGCTTTAGTGGACATGTATTTGGGCAACTTGAGAGTCTATGTGTTTATATTTCCATCTCCACAAGGACTCGTCTATTGGCCAATTTACACAATGCCCCATGAGCCATGCCCTTCAGAATGCAGTGCTCTTCAGAGAACAACCTGCCCTGTCAGGAATGATGTCTAATACACCAAGTGTCATGGTGAACCCCAAGGAATGATCTCTAATGGGTAAACATGAAAAGACTAAGGAAGTGTGAAAATTCTTCTTCCTACCTCTAGAGTTAAAGAACGAGTAACTTTGGTCCTCTGAGCCAATACACCAGTCCTCATGAGGCCCACAGAGACCTGAACTCTTCCTATAAGCCCTCTGCTCTATTCAACTTGTATCTTTTTACTGCAAATTACCCCAGCTTCTCCCTTCTATACTACTGCCTAGAAAGGCTTAAGAATCAAGGTTTATAGCCAAGAATGACTGCGCTCAGGGACTCACTGGTGGACCAGGCAAAGGACTACATTTGCAATTCAGAATATTTTAAGAGTTTTCTTTCTTTTTTTGATAATTTCTTTCTTGTTCGTGGAAGTGTGGGTTGTTATTTAAAGCAGAAAGAGGTTAAAATCATTGATAATCTGAGCAAAAGAATACTGTAAGTAATACCTAGATTTTGCCTTCATAGCTTTCTTTTTGTTGTGGTTTCCAAAGGATGACACCATCAGCACAAATGTCAAGACAGTCATATTATGCTTGACTGTCAACTTTACAATTACGTTTGAGACTTTTCAGTGAGGTACTTACTCATCTCTAAATTAGAAGTCATTAACAAAGCATATTTTCTTGTGCTTGTATCTCTTCTATTTTGAAAGCTTTTCTACCTTACCCCACCCAGATCTCCCAGAAATTAAATCCAGCCTTCCTGGGGAGAGGAGGGCACCAGGTAAAACTCCATTCTTGAAGCCATGGCTTTGCCTGGACTTTAAGTTTTAAATATTTCCCACCACCTTGTTTTGAAGCACATTGTTGCATCAGCCTTCAGCACCCGCCTGGCTCTCAGGCTCCCCCAGCACACAATATCTATGAGGTTCCCACCCTATTGAGGTCTCTTTTTTCTTGTCCTTTGTCACTAAATTGCTTTTAGAGATGAGTGTTGGCTGTTCCCTGGAAGCCACTCCTCCAAATATTTTCAATAAAGAGAATCATCATCATCTTTACTTTACAATTTAGGGTTCCTCAATCCGGTGGAACTTGTAGGTGTAACCACTTTCAGAAAACATTGCCCTGTTTATGGGCCAGGACCAGCCAGTGTACTAATGGTAGGGCTACAGCTTCAAAGTACATCTCTTCCAGCCAAATGGGATTCTCCCCAGAAAATTTGGAGGTGATACAGCTCTGTATCTGACTCTTAAGACTTTGAGTTCTCAAGATTTACTTCTCATATCAGAGAGCAAAGGTCTCAGATCCCCATAAAGATTGGAAATGGGACATAACACATGATTTCACCTTGCAATATTTACCTATAGGGCTAAGTGGTCTCACTGTAGCATTGGGGCCAGGGGCTCACTGCCTGAGGTAGTATGGATGGATGGGTTGGTAGATAGGTCCTTTTCCTGGTGCTGAAGCCACATTTCAATGATAGAGGTCTTGGTGTCCAGATTGTGCATCCTCCCTCAGGATGAGGAGGTAAGAAATGCATCAGATTGCAGCTTTCAGTGGCTGGCTAGAGCCTGAGGAAGCTGCCTGAATGCTGGTGCTAGCTGTGGAAAACCTTGAGTGTTTCTGTTAGAATCTTGGTATGGGACAACCAAGTGTTTGGTCTGGCCAGCTTCTATGACCATGGGAGGAAATGCCCATTTTGACTTTCCCTTTCCTCTGGACCAAGGTGATTTCTGAAACTTTGAGCCCTCCTGACTTCTAACTGACTCACCTGGGCACTGTAGAGACACTCCAAGAACTGGGAGAGAACACGGTACCCCTCTGTGGTGTAAATGCCATAGGTATGCAGGCTGGCAGTGCCCCGATCCAGCCACAGCAGTGTCACTGGGATGCGGAGCATCTCTCCCATTGCCTTCCTCTTCCCTTGTTTAACTGTGAGGACTCACCTGGTTCTCCATCTCAGTTTATTGGTTTAAGGCCCAGTCAAAGTTTCTCCTGTGCAGCTCTTGGTGCTTCAGCCCTGACTCAGCAGCCTGTAGAACTCTGATCCTCTGCATCTGATGCTCCATTTGTGTGCATCATTGTCCTGGGAAGGTCTTGATCTTCTCCCTGCTTGTGGTGGCAAGGGCTATGCCCCTGATTCTCACTGTCTTACTTCAGCCAGCTTGTGACATCAGAAGTGGGGAGGGTACCTCACTGGTCAAAGTGCACTGGCGGTCTAGGTTTTCCTCTCCTGGGAGTGTCGTTCTCTATCTCACCCTTCTGTGGATGAATGGTTCAACCCAGTTCTACCTTTAGAAGCCTTCAGTGGGGCTTCTAAACACACAATGAATTATCCCAGAAGGCCTTTAGTTGGTACCTCCCTGCTCTGGGCTAGAAGGTAAACTCCATGTGAGCACAGTCGAGCACTAACTTTATGCCTGAATGAGAGGGGGGTTGATTCTTTTCCACTTCAGTTTCACTCATTCCCTGTTTTGTTGTGCCCTGCACCGCTATGCTCTGCTTGCTCTGCTGTGTGCATTGCCCTGCCTGGACACCTGGTAGGCTTTCTTCATGCTGCTGATACCTCTTTTGGGATGACATGCTTGGCAGAGGGATGGCTGTCAGAGGTGTCTTCTTCCCTATTACTTAGTTCCTATAAGGATCTCCCTAATGCCCCTCACTGATTGTTTCACCATTGCTCACCCACCTCCCTGTTCCCTAGATTGTACCTTCTCACTTCCATGTCCTTGGACATAGTCTTGCTTAGAGTATGTAGATTAGTGATGAGTTAAGCTCCCTGAACACAACTCTGTGCCTTGTGGGAGATGCAAGGTGGGAATGGAATTTTTCTTGATTCTTCCATCTCTTTCATGCACTAGGATCCCAGCACCAACTCTTCAATATACACACACAGAGTAAGACTTTTGGAGTTGGAAGGTCATGAAAGGTCAACCTCTTAATCAAGTGTACTCAAAGATGGGCAGATCCAGCCCAACTTGGGGCAGGGGACCTGTAAGGTATAAGAGAGAGTCAGAGAAGGGGATGGGAGATATTCCAGGACCTTAAACTTCTGTGGATGATTATTCTGGAGGCAATTTCCAGGGGGTGGATCTTTCTTGAATAATGTAAATTAATATCACTGTTAGTGAAGTCCCACAGTCATGCTACCGTACTCTGCACAGTTGATTATGGTACACTTTGGGAGGGTATCCTCTGTCATCACTGAGGAGAATTTAGTTGTGACTGTTGATTCCTGTAGATCTGACATTCTCCCATGTTGCACCTCGAATCCTCCTTGTTCCCATCAACATTCTATTAAACCCCAAATGGTAAAGTCCTAAGTGGATAAAGCATGCTTTGTTTTCTAAACAGTTCATTAAAAATAATTTGCAATTTATGAGCTCAGATGCATGCATAGGTAAAGGCAATGATGAGGTTTTTAATTAGAAATCTTTGTTATCAATTAAAGTGCCATGTCTTACTATGATGAAGATTTCTAAGCCCAAATCTTGGGCATCAGGGAGCAAGAGCAGGGGCTGATCCTGGGCTGTGTGAGATTCCCAGGCGTGTATACAAGTCCACACAAGTGAACACTGACTTCTGAAACTTACCTTGGTTCAGTCCTTAGCATGGAAACTTTGATTCTATGTATAGGAAAACAGCACCTTTCTTAACAGAATCCAGGTCTCTTGAGGCTGGTTCTGGGAAGGCTGTCTCCTGCAGAATGGTCTTTTGAGGCAGAGGCTAGGGATCATGATGGCTGTGGGTTGTGATGGTTGCTAGAAGCTGTGATTCTGCCCCTGAAATTCCCTCTCAGGTAGGGGTCAGATGATTCTCTGAATAAAGCTACCGTTCACCACACAGGCTAAATCTGGGCCAGACAAGGTAGAATTCATCATTCTTCCTATAATGTTGGCTCAAATGGTAATGTTGCCCTTAAGAGATCAAGGCTAGAACTTGGATCAGACAGGTTTTTCAGAAGACTTATGGTGGGCAACAGCAAAATAAACAGAAAAGATCCTGGTCTGACTTTAATAACAAGTATTTTATAGTGTCATTATTCTCATACTGAAAGGAAATTTACTGATACCGTATCCTACTTACATACATAATTTAAGAAATCAATATTATGTCTTAACTGAAATAGAAAGGAATTAAAAGGATTTAATGTATAGGAAAATAATACATATTCCAACATATAAATGCTCAGGCCCAATTAGACTAGAAGAAACACTGACATGTTTGCTGTGGATTCAAAGTGACACAATGTACATCATTGTGAGTCCAACAGCCACAAAATGCAACCACATCTAAGTGTGCCACATTGGTGGTTCAGATATCTTGAGCAGTAGGGTAGTAATGCAACTTGGTAGCCGGCAAAATACTTCTGGTGACATTGAGAATAAGACAAAACACATTCTGTCTTCAATTCATAGGCTGATTGTATTCCTGGAAAACGTAGATTATCCAAGTGCTAGAAAGGGTGTTCAGCTGATGCCTCTGGTATGATGAAAAGGACTGGGGAGCTATGAGTGTTTGCCAGCTGAAATCCATTTAACAGTACACAACGTCTGGAACTGTAGTCTTTCTGCTGACCTTTATGGGGAAAATGCCACCAAGTGCTGGTCAGTTGAAACAAGTGATCGGAATTCGCAGCAGACCTTCCAGCACAGAAGCAGGCTTCTACAGCTAGGCAGGCATTCTGGGGGACCACGTGGAGCCCATGTAATCCCTGTGCTAGAAGGCCATTGGGAGGAACTGAAGACTGATCCACTACTTTGCCAACTTCCAGAGGGAGGTAGTCCTTGGATTTTCCCTTCAGATATCTTCTGCTTCTCTCTGGGACACAGAATGGGAAGGTAGGGACAGGAGGGAAGAGCAGACCTCATTTGGCCCAGAGTATATAGCCTTGGGTGAGATATAAGATTGAAGTTTAAAATGATCTAGACTAAGTTTTGTAACCAGAAGGGAATAAAGAGCTGTGGAATTGGACCAACATATCTTTAAGGCAGTTGCCTGTCATTGGGAAGGAAGAACTTGACAGTGCAGTAGAGGACAGAAATAACACTCATAAATGTTGTTCAAGGCAAGGGATTTGATTCCAGCAAACTGGCTAGAGAATTTGTCAAGGTCAGTGCTGATATCTCAGGGGGCAAAACAACATTCTATTGATATAATTTTTTTCCCAAATTCTTATTGCTAATTTAAAGGAATGCAGATTCTGATCATTTTAATCTCTAGGTATTTATTTTTACCTTAACCTTCATTTATGCTTGAGGTGCCGCTAAGGGAAAGTCTGGATTACCAGAGAGAGTTTTAGTAACTTTGTGATGAAAATGTACTTAATATTTTGATTTAATGAAGAATGTTAAATCCCCTTAATAAGTTGTTTGGTGACATTTGCTAGTTCTGCAATATTTGACTTGGAGTTCAGTTTATAAAAATTTCAGCCCAATAGTAACTTCGGGGCACTAAAGGATGTATGTATGCCTGAAATGAAAAGACCCGGCTGACATTCTGATTCTAAAATCAACATCATCTCTTATGCGTTATCATATTTCCAATTATAATGGACAGTGAACTGTGCACTTACAAGCGGCCTCCCTGTGGCTTCTGCAGGCCCTGCGTGGGAGCGGGAGGGAGCAGGTGTGGGCAGGAAGCCCTCCAGCCACCTTTCAGCTCTGCTTACTAACTGCTTCCTCCTGCAAGGCTGCTCCTCTCTCCCAACTCTGCCACCAGCATTGGTTCCTTCATAAGCTTTTTCTCAAGAGGGATATTTTTTAACTTTTAGAGGAATTTGCACCCTGATTCCCTGGAAATGGTTGCGCTCCCCAAAATGGAAATGATGGTAATTAAGGTTTGGGATTGTGGGAGCCTTCTGATGGCAGACTGAAGTGTATCTGAAACATCACAGGGAGTAAAAATAGATGGCTGGAGTTCTGCTCCAGCCTCTAGCTGGTATTTCAGGATAAATTCAGGCCTTCACTACCTGTTTGTTTCCCATTTCACTCTCCAAGAAAAAAAAATGCCTTAAATAAATACAAAGCTCCCAATATAGCACTTTTGGACCATAATTAAGGTCCTACATGCACACAGTCCTCATGTGTGGTTTTTTGTGGGGTAGCAGATTTTCTTTATCCTTTTACCAATAGTTTTAGGAGTAGATCCAAAGCATGGTCATAATGCCAGGTAGAGACACCCCCATATTCTATCCATAACTACCTGAGGTTGGAGAAGCACCAGAAAATCTATTCACCGCCCCACCAGGTTGAGCCAGAGCAGTGGAATAATGCTAAATTATAGGGAAACTGGGATTAGTGGCATAGAAGTAAAGGCCAAAAGAGGATGTGAACTTCAGGCTGGGCCCTAAAGCCAGTCTTGACCCCTTCTCCACTCCAGATACATAGCCTCAGGCTCACTGTGGTGCACGCTGCATAACGGTAACAGGTAGCCTCAGGTACACAGAGGGTGAGTGGGCAGCAGGTGGCTGTAAAGGTGCTGTCAGTGCCATGCTCACGTCTGCTCTGCTTATACCATTATCATGTGTGTAGCCCAACACCAGAAGCCAACTGGTGGGCTCTCTCTGGCTATTGGCATCATCTTGTGTGCCTGGTGGCTCATAAATTCCCAGTAATGAATGCTTCCAGAAATTGTCCTCACCAATGGCTGACAAGAGCCAGGTATTGACCTGGGTTCTAGGGCTCTGCTTCCCCTCAGTGGTAACTTGTTTCCATCTTTTCCTGGCTTTCTGCCTTTGCTTGACTTCCTTCCCCACCTCTGTCTGGACTTTCTCAGATCGCTTCCCACTGGCTCTACTCAGGGTCTACTTCTGTGGGAACCCAGACCGAGGCAGGGTTGAACCAAAGAGAGTATTTACAGGGTCCTCACACATCTCTTGTACAGCCTCATTAGATCAGAGCACTGGGTTCCTTCAGACCTTCATGGTTAGAAGGCCAAAGTGTCTACTGTGCTGCATTCTACAGCCGCAATTTGCCTGTGGACCCAGGACTCCAATGATTGCTTGAGGGCAGTGTTGGCCCTGCCCCTTCCCCAGCAGCAAATAAAGTCACCCCTACTCTCCAGCAGCAAAATGAGTTGAGTTAGGCTGGGTGCCCCCAACCCACATAATCCAAGCATCTGAGGGAACATCCGGCACCTCTGATCACAGCCAGACTTCCTGAGTGTCTATGCTCAGCATTTTCTCAGAGCACCTATTAGTGAATTTGCAAAACAGTTACCTCTGCCATCAGAACTTCTTTTTCTTGTGTGGGAACAGCCAGCAGAATGAAAAATCTCTCTGCTACACTGAGCCCAGAATGCCCATCAGTCTGAATTTCTTTCATCACTCTAACATTTCAGTGAAGGCACTGGAAATCTGATTGACACAAATTTTACTCTGAAAACCTTAATGCCTTGAGCTTTGCTGGAGAAGCAGTGGATGTGAATTAGTCCATCAGCTTCAGCTTGGCCCTATGGCCCCACTCAAGTGGATGAGGTTTATATATTTTTTCACAGCTAAGTGACTCTATTTTAGAGGTGAGTGTTATAAGCACATAGGACATATATAAATGGGTGTTAGCAGGTACCAAGTTCAACATCTGACTTATTTTAATTTTCTTTTGATTTTGGGTGGCTGGCTGAGGGATGGTTTGTGATGGATATAGCATTCCAAATTATGCCATCTAGAACTGTAGGATCTTGAAAAAATTGTATAACTCCTGGGAGACTTAACATTTTCATCTCTAAAGTGGGTCCTATAACCCCTAGCTTAGCAAGCTATGGTAAGGCTAAAGTAAGCTTAAAGATATAAAACTTAAAATACAAGATGCTGGTGTTTTGTTTATCTATGGCTGTCTTAAAAATCACCCACATTTAACGGTGTAAATTTTGCAATGTTGATAGATACTGAGGCTCGGGAATGCAGCCTGGACCAGGTCATGATATCTGTGACTTTGCCTGAGCCACAAGGGTTGGGCTTTTCTGAAAGTTTCTTCAGATGGTTAGAATACCTCAAAGACTAGGCCTCCCTAGGGCTTCAAATCATGTCCTGGGCATAGCTCTACTGGGATTCAGTTCCCTGACTATTCCAAGTCTCAGACTGGTCACACTTCCAGCTGGCAGCTGAGGAATCCAGAGCACAAAGTGGAAACCACGAGGTTCCTTGTGAATGCAGCTAGATCTCATTCCCGATTCATGGAAGTCTAGACCCTGCTCATCGCAGATGTTCCTGCCAAATGTATATTCTCTTTAGGTAGAGTGGTTTCTAAGTAGCAAGAGAGAAAAAATGAACAGGAGACACTCATTTCCTGGAAAATAGTCCCCAAGAACAACTATAAGGTAAACAATACCCACTGTGGGAATCAAGATTGCTGTAGGAAGTTAAACAGAAAGGCTGGGGAGAAGAGGGGGTCAGGACTTGCTAATATCTCCAGGGAAATTAAACAACTTCACTAAGTTTCGTTCAGCCTGCCCTGCTCTACCCTCGATGAGCGCTTACCAAGGGCTAGTGTACTCTAGAGATTTTCCTGCATCCATTGTCCTCACCGGGACACTGTGAGGTTATTCTCTTGACTTCTTCAATCTACAGCAGAGGAGAGGGTCTGAGAGGGCACCAGTAAATTCAGAAGTGCTGGCATTAGAGTTTGAATGCAGATTGTCTGGCTTCAGATCCTGGGGTCTCCACGTTGCTGTGATGTGCCGCTTCCCACCTGGTAGGACTTTATTTTCTGTTTGTTACACATGAGTCATTTCTCTCAAGCTCATTCAGTACTCTCTGAGGGCAAGCGTGTGCCTTCTGTTTTCCTCTGAACAATGTGAGTCCCCTGGAAAAGACTGGGGCTCACAGTGGGGCCACCCTTCCTTTCCTGGGGCCCATTCTAGCCATTGTCTAGCTGGGCTAGGATGGATGAAGGCCAGGAAAGGCATTGTTGTGCATGTTTTATTCTCCAAAGGAACCTTCATTCCAGTATGCAGTTGAAGTACTAGTATTGAAATTGGAATACAGAAGGGCTACTAAACGGATGCCCCATTTGGAAGTACACTCTCTTTTTCTGTTTTCAGGTTAAAAGCAATAACCATGAAGCAAAAAGGAAGAAAGCCTATAGAATGACATTGTGAATGGCTCTAACAGGTTAAAGCTTCTGGATAAATGCAGAATTTACATGACAAAAGGTCTGAGCACTAGGCTGATTGCCATTCACTAGTAATAAGATTCACTGAGAAACTGAACATATTAATTAAATGATACAGTCCCCTTTGCTGGTAAGTGCCATATTGACTCAGGATCTACTGAGGCTAGGACTTGCTCTTGCCAAACTTAAACTTGCAAGGCTATCATCTGCTTCATGGCCCCTGTCCCTACAGGGTTTGAAAGATAGTCGTTTGCCCTCAAGATGACAGATTAAAGTATGCGGTGAGTGAGGCTGAAGTTGCAGTGGTAGAGGTGCAGAAGACAGGTAGCACCTGCTCTGAGCTAGGGTCCTCCATTCCTTGGGACTGCCAAGCCCTCTAACCTTGTCTGCTCCTCACTTGACACTTAGAGCTAGGGAAGTAACCACATTCTCACCCTTCAAACAGCACCACTGCTGTGCTTGTGGCACCTGGGATGTCCTCATCTCCCCTGGACCTCACCCTTCATCTCAGATCCCAGTTGGTAGGGAGAGATTCAGTCTCCTTTCAGTACTTACCTCCTCTATTGTTTTTTAAATGAAACTTTTTAAATGAAACCTTCTCCCACAATTGTGCCTTGAATCTAACTTGTACAGGTCTCAAATAGATGCATGGTGTCCTTATTCTTACTCTTATTTTTATTTATTATTATTATTATGAATTATTATTATTATTACTATTATTTTGTACTGGCTGTCACTATGCAGGGTAAACTTGTAGTGACCCTTCTGTTTTCAGCCTCCCCAGGACTGGGATTCTAGGTGTGCACCACCACACTCAGACTCAGTTGCTGGCTCAGTGCATCCGGGGGCAGGGCCAAGGCTGAGGTTACAGAGGATCAAATCCCAGTCCCTATGCTTGCCTAAGCAGGCACTTACTCCCACTGAGCTATCTCACCCAGGCCCCTTACTCTTATTTTAATGTGAGCAGCCCAGTTGCCTGCCAGATAATATGATCTGTGAAACAGTAAGTCTCATATTTTAATACAACCTTGCATCTCAGCACCTTGTAGCTGCTGACCGTGTGAGATGAATGAAGTGAGCTGATGGAGTGGGCTTGAAGCATGTGGGGCTGAGCTGAGGGGCGGCGAAGTTGGGGAGGGTAGATGACACTGGCTAAGGGCCCAAGCCAGGGTAGGGTACGTGCCATTTAGGACTTGAGACTAGGCTGCTTACTGGTGACCCCCACTGGAAGTCCTGGTAACACGAGCCCTTTATAGTGCTGGGCCTCAAGACCTTAAGCTGCTTGTGTTGGCCTGGCACTTCAGTGTTCTCAGGCACTGAGTCTCGGAACCATTGCTGGAGCCCCTCTCACACTCATCAAAGGTGATCACTTGCCCTGGTTTTTCTGATTCTGTTTTCATGACAACTTACTGCCTGTGTAAAAGCCATGGTGATGGCCCCTTTGTTTGATACTGATCTACATTGCAGAGGAAGCCAGGGATGTTATGAACACAGGTTTAGCCAGGGACACCTGGCTGTTTACTCTTCTTTACAAGGAGAGCCTGGGGCCAACTTCAGTCAAGATGCCTGAGAGAAAAATCCCTGCTCCCAGTTGACTTGCAGTTTGGATGCGCTCTTGCCCTTGCATGGGATTCTGACCACCAGAACCCTGCCCCAGACTGTTAGTTAGCTCCTCGTAGCCTGGGGGGTGCAGGCTACTCTCCCAGGGTTTATCAGCCACATTATGGGTGTGCTGCACCTTGTCCTGAGGGCTGGGATGATTTATGTGTGCTCAGCTCCCCCACCCCAGCTCTAACTTTCTAATCTCCATATTTCTCTATCCATCTATCTCAGTGATTACTTTTCTCTTTTGGCATAACATGCATTTATGTACAGGATGCAGAAATCTGTTGTATAAGGTGGCTGGCATCATTGAACAAAATAGTAAATTTGATTTCGGTCCATGATAATGTGATGGGTATGAGGATGTGGCTGGCCATGAGACTGTAGGTAGGCAAGGGTGTGAGCAGAAGAAAAACACCAACAATTAGGAACCTGCAGAGAAACACACTCAGCAGCTCAGGGCTCTTTCCAAGAGGCTGTTGTGTGTTCTTCTTACAGCTCAGGATTAGACAGGAATCTCAAGCAAAGGGAATACAACATTTTGGAAAACCAATCTGCTGTGAGGCACTGTGCCAGCTAATCATGTCTCCACAGGTATGACATATTTCATCTGTCATGGGATGACTTTTTTTTTAAATGTTAATATCTCTGAAATTGGGATGGGTCTTACAAGGATGGTGGCCTAGATGTAAAGAAATGTGTTCAATGATCTTGTTGTTTGCCTGTCCCTACATTTATGGCGCTCTTTGGTCTTGGTGGCAGGCATTCTCTGCGTGTCTGGCCCACCTGCTTTTGGTGAGGTGTAGCTAAGGTGAGGCAGGGGTGAGGGACTGCAGGACACAAGCAAGCTAAAGCATGCCCCTACCTTCCTCCGCTCTCTGTCTGAGCTTTCATCCCCCTCTCTGTTGGCCTACTTTTTGCCTCAGTGTCCTGCCTTTTCTGGGCCATCTTCCACCAAAAAGGCAGCTAGGATTTAGGTCTGCCTGAAATGTGTGGTCCCTATGTCCACGGCACTGCTGATCCTGGTGGTCCTTCTGTCCCTCCAGCCTGTGGGTACTTGGCTAATTGATCATTTGTGTTAAACCTCCTTTCTTTTAAGTACTGCAAGCAGATGCTGATTTTCTGTTTAGGTCCTGATTGGTACAATAATGCATAATAATAAGATTAAATAGGCATTGAGAAGGCTCTATGTCTCTCCCCCACACTGTCACTTTCTGTACATCTAATCCAGTTAGGGTCACCAATGATCCTTTTGATGCCACGTGTAGAGATTTTTTCTGGTCTGTAGCATTAGAGAGCCTGGCCATCCCATTTGTTGACTCTTCATCTTTCCTTGTCTCTTGCCATCCCCACCCAATCTTCCCTTTTGCCTGTTGAATTTTCCTCAGTCTCCTTCCCAGTTGTTTTCTCTGAATGTTCTCAATGTGTTGGGTTCTGCAGTTTCAGTATCCCTGTGGTGCCCCTCTTTCCGATATTATTTGTTTACACTCATGGCTTTAAATACAGTGTTTCTGTGTGGAGAGAGGTATCTCCCATGCTTCCAACACAGATTGCCACTGCTCTCAAGCCACAATAATTGGTTTGTCTTACAAATCCCTTCAGCTGCAAATGCCCTTAGCCGAACCCACCTTCTCTGGCTGTGACCACTCTCCAATTTATACTCCTTCATTACCTGTCTCACAGAACGGAGCTCAATGCATCCTGAATCCAGAATAAAAATATGAAGATGTCATTGTACTTTTCACTTTACTTCCCCAATTCAGACTTTTTGCTTAAAGTACTTGAAAATTTAAAAAAATCAGATGGCAAGAGGCAGTGGACTTGTGACGCTTGCCAACTTTTCTCAGACAAGTGCTCCCATTGTGGCTGATTCAGGTTACTAATGTGATTCTACTAAACATGGATTTAGGAGGTGATATGTATAACCGGCTTTTGTGACACGAGAGGACACAGCTAAGGGTACTATTGTGGCCCACTAGCTCAGACCCCACGGTTCCTCCCTTGGACTGTGGAGATGTTTTCTCACTGTGGTTTGAGTATTTTCTCCCTTCTAAGCATCCTTCATCAGATCTGAGCATATTAGCCCCTGAAGTTTGGGAGTTTCCTATGGCTTTCAAGAGTGCAGAGGATTGAATGTGCTTGGGGTTGGTTCCGGAGGACAGTGGGCCATGCCTTCTTCTCACCCTCATCCCTTCTCCTAGGGCTAAAATTATGCAGTCTTCACCTGATCACTCCTTGGCATTTGCTCCTGTGATCCTTTCCTTCCAGGATTCTATCCCTTTGCCCTTTGAAGCATACAGAATCTTAATGTTTTTTTTGACAAGGAAAGATGAAGAGTCAACAAATGGAGATGCCCAGGCTGTCTAATGCTACAGATCAGAAAAAAATCTTTATACCTGGCATCAAAAGGATCATTGGTGGTGACCCTAACTGGATTAGATGTAGCAGTGGCAATCTGTGTTGGGCTCTGTGATCATGACTATGAAAAAATCCAGGATGTAACTCACTTTTTCATCTGTGGGCTGGGAACAGCACAGGGGAATTGAAACAATAAAGCAGAGTCCCCTCAGTGTGTCAGCTACTAAGTGTTGTTGTTAAGACAACAACAGTTTAGTTCTCATATTATGAGAAATTAAGTAGGTCTTACAAAATGAAGACTCTTTTGGATACATGTTACATTAGAGAAAATAGAATAATATGCTTAGCTATTTCTTTGCCAATTTAGTCGTGTTTTTTCATGCTAGAAATTACTCAGTGAGAGTGTACTGGATGCTTGTTTTGAGCACTGGAAATACAGGGACAAGCAGGTCCTGATGGAATTCACAGGCACAGTGGAAGCTGAGTGACTATAAGGCTGTTATGAACCTAGTGTTTTTCATATTTATCTTTTCTTCCCTTTTTTATTTCTTTTCTCCTTTCCCTTATCCCCATTGTTCTTTCCCTTTCACAGTATCTATCATACATTTAAGATATTGTTTACTCTTTCAAGTTCTTACATTAAGGAGACAATATAATGTTTACTCATGTGGGTCTGATTCATTTCATTTATGAGTATGGTCTCTAGTTGCATCTATTTACCTATAAAATACTAGAGTTTATCTTTTTTTGACTGAGTTATATTCCATGGTATAAAAATATCACATTTTTAATCCGTTCCTCAGTTAATGGGCATTTGGTTGTTTTCAAGATTTTGCGATGACAAGTTATAGTGCTATAGCCATATATCACTGTGGTATAAGGTTTTTCAGTTTTTCTGGAAAAATACCCGAGGGGAATAGCTGGGTTGAATTGGATATTTTATCCTAGTTTTTTGAGGAATCTCCACACTGATCTCCATAACGGTTGTACCAGTCTACACTCCTACCAACAATGGAAGAGGAGTTAATTTTCCCTACAGCCCCTCTAGCATTTGTTATTGATTGATTCGTTGATGATAGCCATTTATTTTCTGGGATGAGATGCAATCTCAATGTTGTTTTAATTTGCATTTCTTGAGTGTACAGTGATGTTCATAATTTTTAGTAAAGGGCCAGGGAGATAGCTCAGTAGATTAAGTGCTTGCCTAGCAAGTGCAAGGGTCTGAGTTCAATCCTTGGTTGCACACACACACACAAATACAATAACAACAAAAAACCTTTTAATAAGGTGAGATCCCAGTTCTTGATTCATTGAAGTACTTCCTGGGCAATTTGGATGTTGTTCACGAACTCTTTGCTTATCCCATATCATCAATATTTCTATCTCCTTTATTCTTCAGTAGATTTAGTGTTTATATTTTAATATTTAGATCTTTGATCCATTTTGACTTTACTGCATGGTGACACACATGGGTCTAATTTTAATCTTTAGAAGGTAGAAAACCAGTTTTTCCAGCACCACTTATTAAAGAGCCTATTTTTCTTCCAGTGAACATATTTGGCCCCTTTGTCAAAGATAAGGTGACTGAGTGTGTTTGTAGTTGTGTCTATATCTTTTGATCTGTTCCACTGATCCTCAGGTCTGTCTTATTGCTAGTACCACACCACAGTAGCTTTGCAGTATAATTTCAAATCAAGGATTGTGATACCTCCTACCTTGCCTTTGTTGCCAGGATTGCTTCTGCTTTACTAGGTCTCTTCTGGTTCAGATGAATTTTGAGAATGTTTTCGCTAGATCTGTGAAGTGTACTAGTGGTATTTTAATCAGGATTGCATTGAATCAATATAACAATTTTGGAAATATGGCCATTTTCACAATGTTGTTTCTTCCTATCCAGGGGTAAGGAATATATTTCACTGTCTGAAATCTTCTTTAATCTCTTTTTTCAGAATACTATAATTTTCACTTTATATATCTTTTACTTCCATTGTTAGCATGAGTCCTAATTTCTCTATCGATGTGTTTGTTGTTTGAGCAGAGGAATCCCATTAATTTTTGAGTGTTGACTTGTATCCTGTATGCTACTGTATTTGGTTATTAAGTCTACAGGTCTTTTGGTGGAGTTTTTGGGGTCTTCTATGTAGAGTATCATGTCATCTGCAAATAATGATACTTTCTCTTCTCTTCTCCATTTCCAATCCTTATTCCTTTTTTTCCCTCATCTAATTGTTCTGGCTAATGGTTCTAGAACCCTATGGAATGGGAGTAATGACGGTGGACATCTTTGTCTTGTTTCTGATTTTAAGGGAATGCTTTCATCTTTTGTCCATATAGTATGATGTTGGCTGTTGGTTTCTCATAGTAGCTTTGAACAGATTAAAGAAAAACCATTTATTCTGGTTTTCTGTAGAGTTTTAATTATGAATGTGTGTTGGACTTTATCAAAAGTTCTTTCCATGCCTATTGAGATGATCTGTGACTTTTGTCTTTAGGTCTGTTGATGTGGTGTATAACATTTATGGATTTGCATAACTTGAACCATCCCTGCATTCCTGGGATGAATCCCATTTGGTCATGGTGTATAATCTTCTTGTTCTTTGCTGCACTCTGTTTGCTAGTGCCTTCTTGAGGACTTCTGCATCTATGTTCATTAGGGAGACTGGCTTGTAATTGTTTTTTTTAGACTGAGTCTTTCTCTGGTTTTGGCATAAAGGTAATACTTGCCTCAAGGAATGAGGTAGGGAGAAGAACCCAGTGTCTTTGTGTGTTTGTTATTCACAAATGAAAAATCAAAGAAAGACTCCTGAAATTAATTTCTTCAAATTAGTCTTTACTCTCATTTTCTTCTTCATAAAATGGGGCCAAAGTACCCCATAATTCACTCACTATCCTGGCTGTTGTTTTGTTGAAGCTTTAGTTGAAATACATGGAGACATTATAGAGAACATGATATAATTCATTTGTCATCAGTGTGTGTGTGTGTGTGTGTGTGTGTGTGTGTGTGTGTGTTTTCCTGTGTCCTCTGTATTTTCCTGGTATTGTAGCAAAGTGAAATGTTACTGGCAGGGAAGGAATATTGCAAAGGAAAATATTGTACTGTTGATTTTAGGGGGCTTGACAATTGAAATGTGTATATAAAAAGGGTGTTGACAAAATGTACAACAAAATTAGGTGACAATGTATACCAGCAAGCAGTTGGTTCTTTAGGGTGGTTCAAAAGTAGAGAAAAAGCAATGGGCTCAGACTATGGAGTGACAGAGAAGAGATGTCTGCATTTTCGTAGATGCAAAGATAGGCAAAATGCAGTCTGCTTCTTATCTTTAAGAGCCTTGCTTTTTCAAGAAACAGAAAAAGATAAATTTCTTCAAATATTATTTATTCATTTTATAATTTTAAAGATACATTATTATTGCAGAAAAATAAAGAAATATGTTAAGAAGAGTAACATTTAAAAATTTGCAGTAAAAGGTTAAAAATCACCCACATCCTCTATCACTCAGATAACCTTAAAGGTATTTCAGTTTTTTCTGTGCATATTTTTACATAATTTAATTCTTACCATACATGCAATTTATATCTTAGTGTTTTTCATGTAACATTATCACATAAATATTTTCCATGGTTATTAAAAACTCCTCATAAGCATTGCCTTTAATGTTTACATAATATTTCAGTATGTGAGTGTACCATGATTTATTTGAGCCATCTTTCTTGTCAGATATATTAGTGTTTTCCATTTTTTCATTATAAATGGTGCTGCAGTGAAAGTTTTGCATATTATTTTATGTCCTTAAGATACAACTTTGAAAGCAGTATCAAAGCTTAGAACATTTTAAGTTTCTTGGTACAAATTTCAAAACTGCTTTCTAAGAGATAATCCATCAGTATAAATTCATATTTATATCTTTTTAGATCATTCTGTACTATTTTACCTAGCAAGTGCAATTAAAATATGGCAAATTGCACATATTTAAAGTGCAGAATTTGAAATGGCTATACACCTCCAAAGTCATAATAACAACCAAGATGATGTCCAAATCTATCATCCCCCTACATTTCCTCTTTGCTTATAGCATCTTGTTGTTGGCCCTCTACACACTGCTACCACCCTACAGGCAACTATTACTTTCTTTTATCTCATCATGGATTTACTTGCATTTCCTAAAATTTATATAAATGGAATTATGTATCCATTCCTCTGTTTACCTTGCTTTGTGTATGCAGTCTTATTATTTTGAGTTTCATTTGTGTTTGTGTGTGTCCATTGTTCATTCCTTCTTACTGAAAATAAGTCAACTGTATGGGTGCACCTTAGTTTATCTGTCTGAGTGATGGACATTTGAGTTATTTTCATATTTTTGGACTATCAACAATAAAGCTGCTATGAATACTCATACACAAGTGTTTAGTGAGCATATGCTTTTATTTCCTTTGGGCAAGTGCTTTGGAAAGGAAAGGGTGGCTCCTGTGATCGCTGCTTGTTTGACTGACCAGCATCTTCTGTTGCTAGCCGTCCCATCCCAGGATGAAGCACTACTATTCCATACTAAACTACTTTTCATTGACTCATTGAAGATTGCACAAGTTCTCTTATTAAAGATGAAAACGAGGGGGAAGATGATAGGGATCACTGTCCACACACTTGACACAATATTTGGCAGGGAATAACCAAGAGGCCATCTCTGTGCAAAGGATTTCCCCAGCCTCTGCTCCTCGCACAGGATCTGTAACTTTGGTTCTATTGCAGATACCTCTACCCCCCGCCCCCCATCTCATATTCCTCAGAGGAGCAGGCTCAGGTCCATGTGGCCTTTTGGCCTGAGCATCAGGCTTGAATTCATCTTCTTTCTCTTTATAGCACCTTATGCTGAAATGATCTAGTCCCACTGTGCCTACCACATCTTTTCCTCCTCTATCCCCAACTGACTTTCTAATGTGAAGAACGAAGAAGGTGGTAATGAATGGGAAAAAGTGGAGCCACCTCACAGGTGGCCTGCTTTGGGGGCCTTGCACCCTGGTGCCTTGGGGGATTTAGGAGTGAGGAGGATGGGCAGAGACTGCCACTGCATCCATGCTGGTCTAGTCTCACTTGTCTTTGGGCATTTTTTTTGAGGGGGTGAGGGGGAAGATTCTCGTCACATTGATCCGAGGAGTGTAAAACTGGCTTTGGCTTTGAGTATTTTGGACTGCTAGTTTTTTGTTCACAATTGAGGTCATGTCTGGAGGGCCTGTGGGAAGGTGATGGTGCTGTGGTTTGTGTGATTCAGTAGTTTGTCTAAGTGTTCCTACCCCGCAGGGTCTTAGCTGGCCGCTAGGCTGAATGGCAGAGCAGTACCTCGCCCAGTGCTGAGCACAGCCCTTGGCACACAGGAAGAGCTCAGTGGGTATCAGATTGAACAGGGCACAGGAGCACTGAAGCTGGTCTTGGAGGGCATCTCCAGGGCAGGCATGGGAGCACCTTCTCCTGCCCTCCCCTTAGGTCAAGCGTTCCCCAATTTTCTTTTGTTTCTGTCTCAGCACTTTTTACACTGACTGTTCCCCTTCCCAGATAGCTCTGTTTATAGATTGTTCCCAAAATTAAATGAGTATTTATGTTCTAGCAACTTTGCCAGTATATAGCACTATGCAAAGTCTCAGGCCACATGCTCAGAGGTGGCCGCTCATTGCAGTATTTATGGGTGCTGACCATGTCCCCTTTCAGGGACAGAGCCATTCAGGAAGTGCCCCAAAGGACCTCCTGGCTCAGTAGCCAGAAAGATTTGTGAACAATAACAATGTGGTCCAACCTGGGAAGACTGAAGGTCAATGCAGATGTCGGGTGCAATATCTGAAAGGTTTATTTCATTGAGCATTGTATGATGAAATAAGATGGATGTGGGACAAAGCACCAGTACTTGCTGTTGTTCTGACCAGTCAACAAAGAAGAAGGTGCGTGATGGAAACCACACTTGAGATCAGCCTCAAAGTATGAGCTGGAATGAAGCAGCTGGGAGATCCTAAAGGAAAGCAGCGGCCTTGGACCCTGTATGGAGCCACTGCCCAGGAAGAGCTCAGGAGAAGGCAGAATAGTTGGACCAGAGATCTGCCTTTCTGGACCTGGGCTGGCTGTTAGAGGGAGAGATAAATTTGTACCCAAGGAAGGGAGTTTCACCCAGGAAACTAGGGGCTTTGCAACACCAAACCTTTCTGCAAACATTTTTTTCCTTGTTCTTATTGTTATTTAAATGAAAAAGAAAGGCCCTTTGCCAGTAGCATACAACGCTGTTTCCAGGAGTTTTAATTTTACCTCTCAGCCACATGTCTGTGGCCCATAGCAGTTGTCTCACTTCTTTTCAGTTGTGGAATGACCTGCTTTGTCCTTCAGAACAGCGAGTTGACAAATACCACCTGATGTTTCTCCCAGGCACCCCAATTCATCTTGATGGCAGACTTCAGACAACACTGCTGGGGCTGATATTTTATACTTTGAGAGGCTTTTTTTCTCAGTGATTCATTTTATGTGCGTTTGATTTTCATGCAATACTCCCCTAGTCCCCAGAAAGTTTACATGGTGTCATTTGGTGAAGAAAATGCTTTTCCTCAATTCTGTTCAAAGGCTGCTTAAAGGAATTAATCAAAGGCTTTATCATTTGCCCAAGACTGTCTGCAGGAAGCGGTTCTGCGGGTAGAGGATTGGCATTGATTGAACCTTTGACAGGAGAGCTGTCTGAACCAACTTTTCTGCCTCAGCACATCAGGCACTCTTGTCCTACCCCCTTTGCAGTGGTCCAGAGGGAGGTAGAGGGCTCTGAGGGGGAAGGGCATTTGTACTTCTGAGCAAGCCTTGAGCTCTGAGCAATTCTGAAGGCAAAGGTACATGGATCTCTCTCTATTCACATACTTTTTCCTTCAGTTGCACTGTTGGGGAGATACCCTATATACCAGGGCTTCATGGGTGAGATCTTGGGCCTCCCCTTTGGGGAGCAGTGGGTAACAGCAATGAGTTATGCACTTGTGATGTAGGTTAGCTTTGTCCATAATATGGCATCAGAGAGCCACTTTTATGCTCTTGAAGATGGGGTAAGCACGTATTGCTCCCTGGGTGCCGATCTCATTCTTCTCGAGCATCAGCAATGGCACCAGACCCTGGATTTTTTCTATTCTGGGATCTGTTCTTCATTGTTCAGAGGCTCAGAATCCTCACACAGGCTCTTACTTCTTTAAAAAGCCTCTGACAGCCTCCTAAAGCTCCCGTGTGCCCCAGTGGGATTCCTAGGCTTGTCCTCTCACTTGTCACCCATCAAGACTATGTGTTTCTCTCCTGCTTCTTTCCTTAAAACTTTGTCAGTCTTTGAGATAGTAGTATGGAGAGTGGTCCATCCGGTAAGTGTTCCTTGGTTCTTTCTTCTCCTTCTTCTTCTTTTTTTTTTTTTGTTTGGTAGCAGGGATTGAACTCAGAACCTTGCTCTTGCCAGTAAGGTACTAATGCCACTGAGCTATATCTCCAGCTCCTCTTCTGTTCTTTTTGAAGGATGTAAGCGCTTCAACACTGACCTTTGGGACAAGGTAGGTGCTGAAAGAGTTGGGGAAAAGATCAAGAGAAGAAACTAGCTAGTGGATGTGGGTCAGTGTCTTATGAACCTGAAGAATGAAATGAAAGACAAAGGAAGCAGACAAGAGAGATGTTTATTAAGATGAGAAAAAAAAAAACCCAACAGTCTGGAGGGAGCCTAAAATTGGCTGGCTCTGAGACTCCTTATCTAGGAATTCTTATACTAGACATAACCAGAACTTAGACTACTCCAAGTCAAACTAAGGTCAATCTATAGGATTACAACAAATTTACTTAAACTAAAATGGGCCTCTGAGAGGCTAAGGCATATAGAAAATGTATTTTGCAGGTGCCTCTCAGCCTCTGGCCTACCTAAAGTGTCCATTAAAAGAACAAATTGATAAGCAGAAAGCATTTTCTGGATAGATAGGAACAGAAATTGTCATAGTGGTCATCCATCACCTGGCGTCTTACCCTGCTTGTTGCATTCCTGGACTTAATTGTGCATCTGGTTCTTATTAACCCTTGACCTCAGGCTTTTGCTTATCTGACCAAGGCATGGTCATCCTGACTACCTTGAGCCTCTCTTTCTGCCTGCTGCCTTCTACCTAACTTGTCTGGCTGTAATAGGCGGGATGCTTTAAGTCTGACTCAGTGATGGAAGAAGATCTCCATGGGCCACTGCTGTCATTCACAGAGGTCTTGGCTATGGGTGGGGATGGCACTGAGTTCCCATCTCAGCACCTCATCTGCAGCAGCTCCCAGCAGGTTTACTTCTCCTGCCCTTTCTGTGTCCTTTGCAGTCTGCTCAGCAGGCAGAGATATCATCCTCATACCCAGATCTTTGGTTTCAATCCCTTTTGGTGATGTCAGTTCCTTTGCCCCACAAAATCTTTTGCTTTCTCCTGCTCTGCCCCCAAATTGTAATCTTCATTCCTTTTCAGACCTGATTTAGGCCTCACTCCTTTCAGAAAACCCATTCTGGGTGCTGCTAGTTGGGTTTGAAGCCTCTGAGCCTCACCTCTGAATTTTCATGGCCCTGTGGTTTCCCCTGGAGTATGCACCAGCAAGCAGTCTGATGGCCATTTGTTTGTTTGTCTCTCCCGCTAGTGTGAGATTGTTGAAGTCAGCTATTGCCACTCTAGGAGGCACAAGCATCTGTCAGTGGACTGTATGAGTGAATGTACAGTGCCCGCATTCAGGCCTGCATCTAAATTATTTTGGGAACTTTAAAAAAATCATGCAGGGCTAAACCAGAATTTGAGAGATTAAAGAGCAGTGTCACAAGAGTGAGGCAGAGAGTCAGAGCTACCCTGTGCCGTCAGGTCAGAGACTGTCCCACTGGGAAACCTGAGTGTCCTGCAGAGAAAGGAAGCATAAGGGGCCACAGTCATGTGTAAGTATGTTGGGGAAGGGGAAGTCGTGAGCACATCAGACAAATTGCTGCCATCTCTGGCCCAGTGACTCATGGCGCTTGATATTGGGCCAAGTCTCTGGAACACCTGCCTCTGATCATGGCACTAATCAGACTGACATGGAAGCCACAGGGGTGACGTATGAATAAAACTGATTTGGAGATCAGACCGATGAAGTCATTTATAAGTGAGAAAGATCCCTCCTTTCATCCTCTGCTTTCATTCCAGAGAGCCCAAAACTGCAGTCAATCAGGTGGCCTTATTTCATGAAACTCACAGCCATCAGGATAGGGTTAATGTAATTGGTGATGTTTCCACCTCCCATCCTGGGCACTCAGTGAGTTCAACAAGTTACCCAGCCATGGACACTGTCCTTGTCCAGCCTAACCCAGTGACATCTCAGTTTCTAAAGAAAGGTGTCAAGGCATGGCTATGGCTGCCTCCCATGTTTGCCCTTCAGGAGCTTGTCAAGGGGATTTGGCAAGCAGGATATAAAGCAAGTACAGGAAAAATGCCCCTGTATCTCTGGATACCTCACTTCTTTTCGGTATGCTTTTGTTTCCAAGACTGTAATGCTTTTCTATTTTCCCTCCTGCTAAAAAAAAAAAAAAAAAAAAAAAAAAAGCTGTTTTGTTGTTATAAGTGGCTGCCAATTTATTCTTTTCCTGAAAATGAGAATTCCCAGTCTCCCAGGAGTGAAATATTCCAATTATGTGCTTGATGTTTTGAAGTCATGGCAAATATCTATTGGAAAATGAGGAAAGAGCACCATGTTTTTACATATCTGCACTAATTTTTACACATGGTAGTCTGCAGGCAGCAGCCACCAACTTGTCAGCAGGCCAGTGTGCTGGGCAATCCCGCCAGTTCTGTTGCAGTGAAAAGAGCCACATGAGGTGATTCATACCTCATGCACCACAGGCCTGGGTACCGTAGGTTATGGATGCTGAAATATGTTGGGATACTGAATCCATGCTGGGTGGCCCTTAGCAAGTTATACAAATCCCTCCCCTTGTAAAATGGGGCATAATTCTGGCTGACTGTGCAGAGAAAATAAGGCTGTGTACACACAAACATGTCCACCAATAAAAAGACATATAATGCATATGATGTATATAGCAGTACATTAAATATTTGACACGTTAAAGTACTCAGGAATTGGTCATGTAATTTAAAATTGATTGACAAACCCTAGTGAGATTCCAGCCAGATGGCATATGTGTGTCCTGAACACATGGGGACTTTGGAAAACTTAGAACACCCAGTAGAGGCCAAGCAGTAAATTGGAGGCCAGAAAACTGGGCTTCCATAGTTCTGAGGGCCATATTTCTTTAGAACTGTAGAATAATACTAGTTAATATAGTTTTGGGCCTAATAGACAATGTATCCTTAAGTCTTTTGCCTTCTGCAGTCCTTCTCAAATAGCCCCCAAATTTTAAGAAATATATTTGATGGAGAATTCTTATTATAGATGTTAGGAGCCTCAGGACCACCATGTTTCAACAACCTCAATCATTTCTTTTTTTATAGAAAGGAAGTCAAAATGTAACTTTTTTATGATTGTGCTAGGCTGAATGTTTCCCCCAAATTTCAAGTGCTGGAAACCCTTCTCAGTGCGACAGTGTTGGGAGGTGAGGCTTCCTAGGGGTGGTTTCCATCATAACGTATCGATGCTGATGTAAACAGACATGGTGGGAGTGGAGTCACACTTTTGCTCTTCTGCTCTGTAAAGACATAGTGTTTGTCTTCCTTTTTTTTCCTTTCTGCCATTTGACATTTGAGAAGGTAGCAAAAAGGCTCCGACAAGACACAAGATGCTAGGGTCTTCATGTGGGACTTCTCTGTTTCTTTTTTTTTTTAAATTTTTGTTTTATTGAACTACAAATATTAATGAGACAGTTTTAAGATACCTTGACAAGATGGATTTGATAAATTAATACATTGCAAACTGTTTTCATAATGTTTTGGTATCATATAAGGTGCATACATGATATTATACTTACAGACATTATTATACCGTATGTTTCTTATCATTAAATAGAGTGTAGCTGTTTGCGTATCTTATTTTTATACCTGAAATACATCAAAGATTCAATAATTAATACTTTCTACCTTGTTATTTTCCTAGTGGTTGTCCATAGTACT
>PVKA01013377.1:0-55157 GCA_004027165.1 Ctenomys sociabilis | reverse complement strand
TTCATATTTTCTGTAGAATCAATCTTTTATTAAGACCCTAAGAAAAAGTTATTGCTTCTTAATAAATCTGAAACTATACAGGAAATATATAATGAAATACTCCGACTATTCAGGAAACTCTAAAACAGGTTGAACGATATGCCTTCAGAGGTTCTAGAAATAAGTAGATAAGAGCAGTACAATTTAATTAACGTTATATTTGGAGGTAATTTAGACTTCTTGATGAAATCACTATATTTATATTAATTTAAGTAAAAAGAAGTTATCATAGATGTATTAAATTTACATGATTAATAAAAATTACTTGAAATGAATTATTAGATTATCTTTGTGATATTAATTTTGGTTATATATATTTAATACATATAGTGCAATATAATACATATGTGTCTGTATTTAGCTATATTATAATAAAATATCAATCTATAAAATAAAAGCAATAATCTAAAAAGCAGATTCACATTTTTTTTCCTCTTGCAATAACATTCCACATTTGATATCATTAATCGTTAATCAAATAGAGGTTGTCATGATTATACGAACAGTTGAATTACTTGGTCCCACAGGTTTTTATGACCACCAAAGGAATTGCTCTATCAGGCTGCATGTCTGTCTCAAATTACCGTCTGCTTGGGAGCATTGAATATTTTTTTTTAAGAACACGTCAGAGTGAAGTTAACATACAACTAAGGGTAAAACATCAGCTTGAAGTAAAAGGTCTTCATTAGTCTTTCCAAAAACTGTTTCTTGTTAAGGCATTTGTGAGAAAGTATCTGTCTTGTGTTCCCAATGTTGCTAGATGTGAAGTAGATATATGCTGATTATTAAAAAAAAGTTACTTTGGCAACTTTCTTATTAAAATGCATTTGTAACCCCCAATCTGTCATGAAAGTTTTGAAAAGTTTGTTTGCTTTGGAGAGCAGCCTTATCCAGGGTTACCCTAGCAAACGATGATAGCAGTCTTCAGAAGTTGTGTGAGGAACAAGCCGCTGGGGATCCATTTTTGTTTTGATTGGCACACACAAACACTTTTCTGGTCTGTCAAGAAGATCAAGCTAATATGCATGGAGGGTGTTATATTCTCAGCTTTGGGGAGCAGTAAAGCTCCCTTTATTTAAGTAATTTAAATGATAGACTGCAAAAACTTTGCAAGTCAGAAAAATGCTTTATACTTTCTTAGGGAATATTTGTTTTAAGCAACGGAAAATGTTCTACATATCTAAAGATGTCGAACCTTATGTTGTAATTACTCTGTTTCTTCTGACTCTGTGAAATGTTCCTAAATCCACATGCTACTAAATAAGCCAGGCCACCAATGTATCCTGCATTTCCACAACTCCCCCTGCGTGAACAAATGTGTGTTCATTAGTTTCCAGATGTTTATTGGATATGTTTTCAATGTGCTTGGCTTGATTGATTTGCATGTACATGTACTGGAAACCTCAGTGGTGTCATCGTATCAGCATAACCTGCGCATGTAAGCAATTTCTTACTTAATGGAAAGTAAACAAATGTTTGAGCTACATACACAACAGATCTCTAGAGCATTCTGAAATATAAGGCTTAAGGTCAACTTTTAAAGAACCAATACTTTTTAATTGAAATTGAGCTGTACATTTGACACCTAAATAATTTTGTCTATACTTTCTTATATCAGAGCTCTGTCTGGCACAATAAAATTGGCTTAGTGGTAAATCCTTCATGTCACTAGTTCGCTCCACTTTTTCTGCTTATTACCAGAATACCTAAAACTCAAATTCATTTCAAACAGAGAACAAACCAAACCTCATGTTCATTCTTCTGTTGGTGTTAAATTATCTCGCCAACCAAGAAACAGTTTCCTCAATTATCATAAGAGAATAGTTTTGAAGTGGTTAGTAGATAGCTTAGCAGTTTCTGCAGGTTTACAGTCAGCTACATCCAAACTTTTCTATGGTCCTCATATGAAAACTGCATTTAAAAGTAACTGATCAAAGCTGTTGTATGTAAAGATAGGAGCTTCAAGTTTTATGATTCTTAATGTTATGATTTAACTGGGAGTAGGTGTCTGTAGCTAAAGAAATCATCCTAGGACATGTGTCTACTGATTTTCACCAGTCAGCCACTCTTTCTAACCACAGATCTGCTTCCTTATTCATCTGGTTGTCTCTGCTTTCCTCATCATCTTCAAGTTGAAATTATTTTAATATGATTGTGCATTTTTATAAGATTCAACTTGAAGATTTTCTAAAAATGTGAAAGTATTATATAAACACAAAATCTCCCTTAATCCAACACATACTACAATTCTGTCTCATTTGTCATACTTTTCAGACCAGTGCATATGTATGTGTTTATACTTCAATGAAAAGGGCCATGGAGATGTCTCAGTAGAATAAGCACTTCCTTGGCAAGTGCAAGGTCCTGAGTTCAATCTCCAGTTCCAGAAAAAAAACAAAAACAAAAATATAACTTCAATGAAAATATTATGGGGGCCTGAGAGATATCTCAGTAGAATAAGCACTTGCCTGGCAAGTTCAGGGTCCTGAGTTCAATTCCTAGTACCACAAAAAGAAAGAAATATCATGTATATCACCATTAATTGTATTTATCAATTTAATCTACAATCTTCTCCCAGCTGATGTAGTCATAAAATACTTTGAATTCTCTTCCATCTTCTGTATATTTTCTCTGCAAGTTCACACTGTGTATTTCAGCCAAAGTGATCTCTCTGAAATTTGGATATGATCATCTCTTTTCTCTGCTTGACAGTATTCTCAGGTCCCTCCCAGCTGTTGTCATGCAATGCAGACTTTGTCACTGGCCTGCTGTGCCCTGTGTGCTCTGGCTCCTACCTTCTCTCTGCAGTTCCTGTTTCTCACATCCCTGTGCTTCTCTATGATCCAAATACACAGAAATCTTTGTTCCACACTACACTACTTTTTATTTCTGTCCTTAGCTTTTTCCCACTGTCTAGAATCTTCTGACCTCATATATCGTACATTCAAATCAATTTAGATACCACCTGCCCAGTGACAGCTTCTCTGAAATAGAGGTCTCTTCCAGCACTTTCCTGATATACTGCTTCTCTGTTGTTGCAGTACAGATTGGTCAACACTGCAGTGATGCTTCCAGGATGCTTCTATTCCCCTACAATGTGGCAATCAGCTATGCCATTGGCAACTGTGCAGCTGAATGTGTAGGCCTCACCCCCACACCTGGAGACACTAAGAAAGTAATAAACAAATGTTATTTACCTTATTCATTTCAATAAATGCGTACTATTTTATGTTTTGGATGGTAGAGATGGCATACTTAATTTCCATTGTAATATAATTTTAAAGCTTGCAGTACAATTTCATTCTTTTAGGTAATGTAGATAATGCAATTTTGACATCTGTCAATAAAACTTTATAGAGCAGTGTAGGAAGCTCTTCTGCAGCTTGAGAACAACTGTTTGAGGACTCTTCATTCAAGAACCAGGAAGTTTTAGTATTCAGAAAATTGAACAATACCTTGGAGGACCTAGAAGCATCAGAAATTGTTTACTTCACTGTCTCCTTATGATAGAATGTTATTGATTTTATTCCAACACCACCCATGTGTCAGGTATAGGTAATCTACCCTAGATCCCAAGTATCTCATTCTATGTCAACTGGGCATGGGAAATTGGACACAAATTTAAGAATGTGTGTGCTAATGCTTAATTAAGAGGTCAACTTCTTAGAGAACCTCAATAACTCAAAGATATTTATTGTTGATCCATTAATACTGGAGCCATTAATTTCACAGGAGCACTGTTAATATTAATAAGCAAGCAGATTGTAGTGCGAAGTGGCAGTAGTTATGTTACTAATAATTTTATTTTCAAGTTTATTAGAAACTCATTTTAAGATGCAGTGATTTAAGCAGAAGCTAGTACCCTTGCCACCACCATATGACCTGTACAAATCACTTATTAGTAAGTGCTGAGACTGCAGAATAAGAATAATATGAGTATATTTATGCTATTGTAACATATTTGGCAATGATTTTGAGTGTTTATAAAACATTCAAGAATTGTTCCATGTCTACTTACATTAATGAGAACACCTGTTAGCTTTAGTGCCATACAGACTTATTTGCATCAGTTTAAGGTTTTTGCATACTGTACATCACTTTTTGAAACAGTTAGATGCTTATAGAGAAATATAGCAAAGGGAAAAAAACAGCAGCTTGAATGCCTTCCGGCTCAAGACAATTCAGCTCCAGGTTGCAGTGAAAAACAAAAATCTGCTAAATTATAATACTGCCACTTAGAAGTAAATGTAGGTGTATTTTGTATTTTTAAAGAACAAAAAATACATATAAAAATCTGTTCTTTCATCTTCAAGCAAAATTACAGCCAGCCAAGGCAGTTTGCAAAGGGTGCTACCAAGTCGGGAACAGCTGCACCATGAGAAGCTTTCTTTGCACTGGTCTCAGGCCTGTCTACCAGAGTTGGCTTCTCTACCAGACTCAGAAATCTGGATGACTCCATCAGGTCTTTCACCTACATGGGAAAGGATGCAGACACCTGCCCACCTCACGTTCCTTCTAAACCTTTGTCCTAGAGCCTAAGAGAGCTGAAAGGAGGGCAACAGCTGAGTCAGAACACACTTACAGAATGTACAGTGATGCCCTGACAGAAGCTAGTCTGTCTGTTTCATTCATTACTCTCCTAAAATAGTCACAAGTTCCATAGGTCCCACTCTATTGACACATCTGTCTGCCATGCCCTATAAGATGTTAAAGCTTCTGTGATTTAAATATTTTCAGTTATTCAAAAGAGAACTTGCATAAATCTCTGGATTCACAGGCTCTATTATCACCATTATATATAAGAGGTGCAATATTTACATCAAAAACTCAGTTTGTGATATATTCTAAAGATAAATGTGTTTTTGTGATCTGAAGAAGTGCAACTTATAACTATTTTCTCAGAGTACCTCTGCGCTATTGTAGTAAACACCAATAAGACAAGGCACACACGAGCTGTTTCCAGGTTAGAGTCACTTTTTCTTGGGAAAGAAGGAAAGCGAGAATGATTTCAGCAGGGTGTGTGTATCACAGGAGGCAAAGGTATCTATTTTCTCCCCCACTGTTGTGTTCTGGACATAGGTGAGGCGCTCGGATCTATGAGTGAATTTTCTTTTCTAGAACTCAAGCTACATAATTGTAGAATGATGGGTTAAATCATGCTTTTGATTTTTAATAATTCCAAAATTTTTTTAAATCAAGGTTTAATGATTTTTTTTTACTCTTTATCTAATGACATCATCATTCATTAAAGGTTACAGATTGACTACCTCTTTGATTGGGAAGTTTATGAACAAGAGAAATTTCTTATTTTCTATTAATTGTGTTCAATTACAAATGTTGATTTCTCCTCCCCCCGAAAATATACAAAATTGTAATTATGTTTTTTGGGGAAAATTCTCATTTACTCTGAAAGGTATATTTAAATGCATGAAAAAATATTTAATATCTTTAAAACTGTAGTCTCTGGATACATAACACAAATACATAGAGACATATTTTTTATGTATTTGGTCTTACTATGTAGCCCAGACTGATAGTGATGCCCCTTTTTTTTAACCTCCCCAGCCCTAGGATTACAAGCATACACCACCAATCTCAGACTATTGCCGATTTAGCCTGCCCTAGGGGCAGGGCTGGCACAGGATGTGGTGCCCAGGATTGAACCACAGTCCCCGCACTTGCCTGAGCAGGCACTTTAGTCTGCTGAGCTATCTCACCAGCCAGAGATACAATTTATATTTCATATGTAGTGATACATAAGGTATAATAAATACATACATATAGAAAGATAATTCAATGTTATCTAAGTGGAAACCACCTGTTATTACATAATAAATAGTGACATCTGTCAATTGAGCTACCAGCTACTCACCTAGTAATGGAAACATTTGGAATAACATATCATTGCATACTAAATGTGCACCAAAACATCATCACACTTTTCATTCCCAGTTTTAAATTATCCTTAAGTTAACAATGATACAATTAAGAAATGTTAGATTTAAAAAAAAAGTTGGTGTACCATTGTTAGAGTGACTAATTTACTGTCCCAAAGGGGACTATTAGGTATGCTAGGACAGTAGCTATAACACAGGTCTATTTTACACCACATAAGTCCCTGGGCATCATGCATTCTTAGAAATCATCAATGACCATCAGATTTCAGGTGCCCATGAACATCTGCCTAGGTTCAATTCAAGGAAGGAACTGTGAGGGGCACTGGAAAAGTTAGCTGCAGCCCTTGTTAAAAAGCTTATAATGTAGTGTGGCATGTGAAAAAAAGTGTAGGAAAAACAGTGAGTGAACACTAGAGTATGACTGAGATCAGCCAGATAATGTGTGTGAGAAGCAAATGCATTTCTCTGAGGGCAACATCAAGTGATCAGGGAGAAAGATAGAGCAGGAACTCAAAAGATTAGATGAGATACAATAGAAGGAATGGAGGGGGAGGAAAAAACACACACGAAAGGAGCATCTTGTGGCAAGAGCCAAGGCTAGAAGGTGAGAAGGACAGAGCACTTCTAGAGAGCATGAAGCAGCAGTTCCTAAGTAGTTCTTGGGAGATTGTTTCTTTTAGCTTGTAGAAGGATGGGTTAAATCCTTCTACAAGGATAAACGATAACTGGAGGCATCTCTCAACTTCTATTGTAAGTGAGGGTTCTTCTTAGATATTCCACAAATGAAAAGTCGATCCATGTTTTTTTTTTTCTTTCCTTTTCTTTCTTTTTTTCTTTTTTGCAGTACTGAGGATTAAACTCAGGATCCTGTGCTTGCCAGGCTGCCACTTATTCTACTGAGCTATCTCATGGCCCCATGTCATACTTTTCTTTAAAAATTATAACCACAAATCAACAAATCCTTGGTTCATATCTCTAGTTCATGTTTCTCTGTTGGAGTCTATTCCAATTCAGACCACCATAATTTTTTTTTTTTTTTTTTTTTTTTTTTGTCTTTTTGAGACAGGGTCTCACTATGCAGTTCAGGCTGGCCTTAAGCTCACTTTGTAGCTCAAGCTGGTCTTGAACTCACAACAATCCTCCTGCCTCAGCCTCCCAAGTGCTGGGGTTACAGGCATGCGCCACCACGCCCGGCTCAGACCACCATAATTTGTGATCTGATCTTTTTAATGCTACTTGCCATTGTTGCTATCAATTCTCCATATCTGCTCTTCAGGAAACTCCTAATTTGGCATTCATCACTTTTCTCTTTATTTCTTTTCTTTTCGTTTTTTTGGAACTGGGGATTGAGCTCAGGCCCTTGCGCTTGACAGAGAAGTGCTTATTTCACTGAGCCATCTCCCTGGCCCTACTGAACCATCATCCCAGCTCTAACTGAACCATCTCCGTGGTCCTTCTCTTTATTTCTAACATTTCTAAAATTTACATTACTTATTGATGTATAACTCTGAGGAAAATATTTAGACTCTCCATATTTTTATATTCTCATCTATAATCTGAGAAAAACATATGTACATCCCTCATAGGACCACTTTATGTGCTATTTGCAATATAATCTCAGAAAAAAATATTAGCAGAGTACTTGGAACATGGTAAAAACTTAAAATAATGTCATTATTATTATTGTTATTTGGCTGACTGACTCACTGTTTGTCACCTGAATTTCCCAAACTTTTCCTCTTAGTTCAGGAAACTTGCTGGAAATCATCGTCAGGAAAAGCTTTTAAAATTTTCAGAGATTAAGGACTGGTGAAATAGCTCAGCAGATTAAAGCACCTGTTAGCAGGTATAGGGGCAGGAGGTTTGATCCCTGGGCCTGCCATGCTGGCCCCAGCCTGGGGCACACTGAGAGGGTGAATGAGACCGGGAGTGGTGGCACACGCCTGTTATCCCAGCACTTGGGAGGCTGCAAACAGGAGGATCACTATGAATCCACTCTGGTAATGAGACCCTGAACACCCTGTAGGTCCTTCCCTAAAAAATACAAATAATAATAATAGTAATAATAATAATAATAAAATTTTCAGAGATTAATGAAAACATAAAAAAACAGAAAACAAAACTGATATTCTTCCAGTAGTCTCTACTTACTCCATCTAAAATGTGATATGGCACTGTAGCCACATGATGGAAAAAATGCTTTGGTGATCTTCTGAGCTTTCTAAGACTTTTCCCTGCCTCCTGGGTTCTGTCTTCCTTGACTCATCCAAGGTAAATCTGCATGATCTCAGGTCCTAAAAGTTGAGATTGCATCCAGCCATGCGCTCCTGTCTTCTCGAAGCTCACACTTGTAACTCTATTCTTTTTTTAAAAAAATGTTTATCAGCTAGAGTCATTTATTTGTTTTAGTTTGAAGGACCATTTTGTATCTGTATACATGAAATAGTTAGGATAGATAAACAGTTACTTTCTCTTAGTTCGATGTAACTCTATTCTTTACTGGTTTCTTGGCTTGTGATTTTCTACTCTGGTGGCTTTTACCTAATATATAAATAAGATCCTCTCAGCTAATAGAGGGTTTTTTTTTTTTTGTACCAACCTCCCCACCAGGGCACTTTAAAACCACCTTCTGTCTTCCTTCACATATAAATTATGGCATATGTAATCAAAGAATAATCCATGCTTGCATTCAAGTCAATGTGATTGTAAGAGTTTTTGAAAATGAGCCATACCAACATCCAGTGGTTATCCAACTAACTGGTAAAATGTCCTTGTTATTTATGGACATTTATTTTTTTATTTTTTTTATTGTTTTTTCTTTTTTTCAAAGAGTTCTGGAAAAATGATCCCATAAGGAACAGAAATAGCACCGTGTACAGGGTGGTTTGAATACCAGTCCTGTATTTATGGACATTTTAGCTAGGCTGTACTCGCACCCTAACTGAACAACCAAGATCGGATTCAAGTAGCTCACATTTCGGATTTGTATTCTGTCCAGCAGACACATGTGTTTCCACTATTACCAGATTAAACTTTTCCATAGCAGTTTTAATAATGATAGAATCTTTCCTCTCAATCAATAATACCATTTTCATTATCTGGATTATTCCTTACGTCAAGTAGTAATCTGAATCCTCCAATGACTCTTCCACCTCTCCAATGAATGACATGCAAATATCATCAATAAAATGAGGTGCTACCCAATTCATGAAGCTCTTTGTAAAATACTGCACCATTTATCATTTTCTAGGATCCCAAGAAGTAGAACTTTAAGGATAACATTTTTCTATTTTGAGTAAAATTGTTGAGTTTGTAAGCTGCTAACTTGGATGAATGGTTTACACTTTTTGATGTCCATTTTACTGAGTTTCATCCACATTTTCTTTCAAAGTTAAAATTTAATTAGATTAAGTTTATATAGAGCTTGTGGATTTACCTAAAAGCAGATGGAGGATGCACTAAGGGAAGAATTTATTCCAAAATCAAAGAAGCCACTGCCCTGGAGGTATAATCTTTCTTTGAAATACATTTGGCCAGGATTCATGGTAAGAACTTTAGTCACATTGCCAGCTAGTACCTCTATGTCCTTTTTTTCTTTTCTCTCCCACGTTTTCTTTCAGATGTGCACTCTGTTTCCTATCTATGTATCTGTTCATTCATGTTATGTGTTTATGGTACCTAAATGATTCTACATATATGCATATATAATGTGTAGCTAAGTATATATGTGTTATAACTAAAACAAGAATTTTATAAAATCATATTTCCCCTTATGAAATTAAATGTTTTCTATTATGATCTATTATTTGTTTAATTGATTTCTTTAAGAAATGCTAGCTCTACCCAACTAAGTTAATTTCATGGCTCACAGAAAAGTCTTGAATGAAATTTGCTAAATACTAGTCTACAGAGTAACAAAAGATGCCCTCTTCAAACTCTGCACTTTTGCATTTTCTCCGTCTGTGCCTCTGTTTCTGTCTCCTCACTTTTACAAGGTACTTCAAAAGGTTCCCATAAACAAATGAAGAGTTACATATTTAAACCTCCAGAAAGTTTCCAGATTTGTCTGTTAGGCTGTTAGGCCAGTTTGATCAATAGCTCTGTTCAGGGAATACTCCACTGATAACTCATTTCCTGCCATTTAAGAGTAGAAGTAGGATGTGGTTCTTTGGAATTTGGCTTAGACTGTGAGTTTTCTAAATATACCTTAAAGCAAGGGTTTCTTTATAAAAGAAAAAAACAAAGACTTGGAATAATGTGCTGTTTGGAATACATTTGAGATACCTCACCATGATTTGAAGAAGGAAAAACCAAGGAAATTAAAAGCCTGGCAAAGTATCAGAGGCAGAGATGGCAGTTATTTGTTTTTAAGTCCCTTGTATCGTAACAATGAACATACTCCACTCTGTATCCTGTAGTACCCTGATACGAAGTCTGGGAGTAGTTATTAGCATCTGTCTGTGTGATGGAAGAGAGAAAGCTAAACACTTTAATAGTGTTATGGCCTTTCCTTCTCAAGTTCCCATTAATGCAAATACAGCACATGTGGTTTAAGTCTCAAGAAACTTGTAGGACACAGATCACAGATGTGGAATAAACAATATCAAAGAATATGACTTCATGATCTTCCTCTTGCCATCAACAGATACCCTGTACTCCAATACGTCAGAAAGATACCTCTCAAGAAATCTAGAGCCAAGTCTCAGAAAGCCAAGGCATTTTGAGCATCCAGAATTATAACATTGGAGAGCACACTTCTAAGGCTTCTTTCTAAGCTGTGAGAAAGCTTCCACCACACCAAGATTTTCAAATTCCATCTAAACAGTGTAAAAGTTACTCATCTTGTAGGTACCAAAATCACCAGTTTCAGGCTTCTTGGGAAGTAGTGTTTGCATAATGTAATCCAGATGATAGAGCAATAGGAAACAGAGAAAGCAGAAGTGGTGTGCCTACCACATACAGTGAAAGATTCCCAGGTACCCACTAACCATATTTTTCTAGGCCATCTCCCATAAGAGAGTCATTCAGGGTTGATATCTGCTCTTTGATTGTCTCCTTAGCCTTGACCACTTTCATTTTCTCCTCTCTTTCCCTCTGTCCTTTTTGTCCCTAATTCTCAGGCTCAAAAAAATGAGTAAACAAGTAAATTGAATTTCTTCCATAGATCCCATTTTGGTTGCTATATTCAAAAACTGCAACTACATTTGAGAAACTTGGGTACTCTTCTTACATATTGATGAATCACACTTTCCCACATTTCCCGTAAGTGAGACTTCAGTATCCATATGCTGACCTGAACTTAAAACTTATATTGGCAGTATTGTCAATTGCCATGTAGTGCGATTCTAGGAATGTTTAGAAGCCTCTCTGGGTGACAAACTAAATTCCCTTAAACCTGCTGTCCAAAGTCTGGAATTTTAATTACCATGTTACACTTTTAGATTGAGCCTTTCACACAGTTAAATGGAGGGATAATATTTTTCTGTCCTTATTTTTTCAGGTAATTAGTATAGTTTACTGCACTTTTCCTGAGAAGCAACATTAGAAACAATGTCTGATTACATGAACACTGTAAATGCATACAAAATAAGGAATGCATAAAATAAAATTTAAATTCCCATCTCAATACACTACTCAAATACAGCCTCTTAAATAAGTAATGGGTTTGTTTTAAATTTAGCACTATGCATATGTGCATATATGTTTATATACATGTACACATGTGGTCTTATATATGTCATATATGTGTCAAATTCAAACATTATGTCACTGAGATTTTCTGTGGCATCAGCCTTTGACAGCATCAGTTTAATGGCTTAATGACAGTCATACAGATTTACATTGATTTTCTACTTTTTTCCAATTTATTGGTTTCCACTTTTTATCATGATAAATGAGGCCATGCTGCAGAAGCATGGCTTTTTTATTTAAAATTTTGATCTATGTTCAGTTTGTAGTTTCTCCTATTTTACATTTCATACTTCAAAATTTTTATAAGAAATATTTTAATTTTTATCTCTTTTATAATTAACCATCTATGTTTTCTTTTAGAAGTTGTTGCTAGTGTTCCTTTAAATTTTTAAAATTTGCTATGACAAAAATCAAAATGAAGACTAATAAATCTATGAAACATTGTAGATAATAGTGACATAGGTGGTTACTGAAAGATACTTTCAATCAAATGCTATATAAACATATTTTTATTTTACTTTGTGAAATGTATTGTTCCTTTGTAATTTTTCTTATTTGTATTTTAAATTTTAAAAACTCCTTCATGTTAGAACTCAGATTTTATTCCATTTTTTTCAGAATTTATTATAACTTTTCTGTTTGTATCCTAAGTTTATCCTGATTTCTTTTGTTGTTTGAATAGAGGTGCTACTGTTTTAAATTGTTTTTCAAAAAAAATGAGCAATATTACATTTCATTAATTAACCTTTCTTTTCCTGATTCATTTATGATTATCCTTTTACTGTCTAAATGTATATTCCTGAGAGGACTCTTTATGTAATGGTAAGATCTCTCTCTTGATTTATGCAATTCTAACTTTAATTCTTAGACTTTTTTGTAAATTATAAGGCATGTTTCCCCATGGTTACTCCTGTTTCAGACCATTTTTTCAGGGGGAGCTATTTTTTTGTGTGTGTGGAGCCAGGGATTGAACTCAGGCCCTTGCACTTGCCAGGGAAGCACTTATTCCACTGAGCCATCTCCACGGCCCCGGGAGCTATTATTGACTATAAATATTTCAAATGAATTTTAAATGCTACCAGAATATCTCTTTGGACTTTTTGTAACAAAATGACCTTAATCTGAGAGGAATAAAAGTTGAAAATAGTAAGACTTCATCCTGAGAAACTATGTCTCATTATTACAAGGGTTTGTTTTTATCACTTAGTAGAGTTTAACAGTTTATTTACATTAACATACTTAGTTCTGAGAATGTGAAATACAATTTTGGTAGGGAATGGAGAAATATTTGTAGGCAGTATGCATCTTAGAGCAAAAAAAAAAGTAAAGCTCTAAGAAAGTGAAGCCTCAGAAAATGTAGGTGGAGAGCATTTTCTGTCTTTTATTTTTATTTTGTTAGAGTTCTCTTTTTTAAAATAATTTTATTGAGAAACAAATAATAATGAGACAGTTTGAAAACCAATTAGTAGGACAATTTCAATAATAATATATTGCATATTGTTGTTTTAGTGGTTATCCATCATACAAGATGCAGACGTGATGTCCTGTCCAAACACTACTAGTACAAATCTTTCTACTCAATGAATTACACGAAAGTAGCTATATATCTATCCTGACTATTCTGTATAAACAGGTACAAAATGGTCATTCCTTTGTATCTCCTTTTTTGTTTTGTTCTGTCAGAGAAGGGTATTCCATTGTCATTTAAATATTGTAGGTGCGTGAATTCAGCAAAATAATTCAGTACAGTACAGTACTCCATAATTGTAGTGGGTTATCCGTAGGACTGGCAATGTCAGAAGTTGTTAAGTTGAGCCTTTTGCAGCTCAGCCTATTAATATGGCTTTATTTTTATACTTCACTTCTATACTTTTCTGCTGGATGGTTAAGACCAAGATGAAGCAAGACCTATATAACAAGAAATGCAACTTTCGCATCCGACAAGGTCATTCAAGTCCCATCAGGATGATAAACTTGAAGCATGCAGTACTTTCCCTCTTTCAGCTGTCAGCACAAAGCCAGCCCTTGCAGTGTGATGCTCCAAAGGAGCCATTGGCCCCATCCCTCTGCTCCTAACATCTGTTGTGTGATGAGCGTTGCCCAAACGAACCATCTCTATGACTGACTTTAAGCTCATAGTGCTTCTACAGTAATCTAATTCCAAGCTATGTACATTTTCCAATAGTAAAAATATAATCATCAGTACACCAAATATACCACTTGTGTTGCTCCAAGTTTGTTCTACAGGTGCTGACAGATAGTCTCACCCCATCAACATGTGAGAAAACTTTCATCTAATTATATATTTATGTTTTTACCATCTTCAAAAAAAGTCTGCTTCTCACATAATCTTAAATGTTTGATAAATAACCTATTTAATAGTCACGCATTATGACATCTTTAAGATTGCCATATATTAAAGTTTTGGAGTATTCCTTTACATTTTTAATGTCTTAATAACTTAATAAAATGCAAGTGTATAATGTGGGACAGATTGTAAATAGAGACTGAGACTGCAGAGCTCACATTTCAATGTATGGCTCTGCAGATGACTCTTTGGTTGCATGTGTTTTTCTCTTACAAACTTAATTTTTGTTCCTCATTTTGTTATCTGGTGCTTCAAAATTAGTAACCAACCAGACACAGCAGAATAAGTAGAGATAACTCTTCCTGGGAGATAAACTACATGAAGACATGGGCTTTGTCTTCTTACTCATTGCTGGGTCTCTAGAATCTTAAAATGGGTTCAGACATTATCACCTTATATATCATAGGTACAATGATTTGTGTAAGCATATGATAAGATTTTCACAAAATGACAAAAACACTAAATATATATATTAAAGAAATCAATGAAAGATTTGAAAGATAGAATATGACTACATAAACCGCCTTCACCTAGATACCATGTGAGAAGAAAAATTAGAGGGGAGATTCACAAAGTATATTTTAGAAGACTTAGTTAATTGAAAATGTTAAATGTAAGTTTTGTTTTTGTTGTTACCTTTCAGTTTGCAGAAATATATGATTGAAAGAAAGCTGATGCAGGACAAAGTATTCTTGTTTTAAATAAGAGAATGAAAAGTAGTAAAAAGAAAAAAGAAAAAATAGTTTAAGACATTGGAAATGATACAAAATTTCACTAAAGAAAACAATAGGAATTCAACAATGGTTGTACTAGTGCATATTGTTGCGTTCAAATTATTTGTCCAGATCACCAGATATAAGCACAAAAAGTTGGTCAAAAAATTAAAGAGAAGAAAAAAATTTAAGCACGTAACTGTTTCTTTCAAAATTAATTTCCAAGGGGGCTGGAAGGAAGTGGCTCTGTAGAATAAGTGCTTCACTGGCAAGCGCAAAGGACTGTGTTCAATCCCTGTTTCTTAAAATAAAATATTAATTTATGCATTACCATTGCTTTCATCATTTCTAATTTCTCAGTAGTTACAGGTGACTCTTTTCTTGATGGTCTCCACATATTCTCAACTTCCTTTGCTATTTCCCCAAATGCATGTTTCTTAGCCAGCTTTTTCTTTCACTCTGGTCACTGCCTACCTGCCTTTGCTTTAGTCATTTGCTTATCACTGGGACTCAAGTCCTGTTACCCAGAACTTAAAGGAGTAAACATTGATTTTGGCTTGCATTTTCAGCCCAGGTTCACAGAATCGAATACAGAAATAATACCATGGAAGGGCCCACCATGGCAGGAAGCACTGAAGGTAAGACACAGAGAGGGAGCCAAGGGCTTGTGAGTCACTGCCCCACACCCAGTGACATAACCTAAGCAAGCCCTAAGTAGTCTTCCAAAGCTTTCTGGCTGAGCACTTGAGAACTCTGGGGATTCTTCTTGATCTAAATCACAGTAGGCCTCGAGAGCTGTTGTTTTAAAAATTACATAGTGTCAACAAATATACAGTGATTCCCACATTTGTAAACCATTTTTCTAGTGGATTAATAGTTCTCCATAATAAATGTACTCTAATTTATTCATAACCTTCCTACAAGTGAATATTTAGTAAATTTAATAAAACTAGTATCTGTGTTAAGAAAATGCTATAACCACTACCTTGTACACATATCTACTTTTATTTCTATATCTATTTCTGCTTTTAGATAGATATATGATAGATTCTCAAAAGTAGAAGAAGAACAAAGATAATATTCATTGAATTGCTTCTCTTTTCTCTTCTGTACTTAGGACAGGGTCTACAGAGTTGACAGGGTCGAACTATGTACATTGGACTTGTAATCCTCCTGTTCTCAGCCTCCCAAGAGCTGGAATTATGGGCCCGGGCCACCGCACTGTCTCAATTGCCATCTCAGCTCACCCCGCGGGTGGGGCTGGCATAGCACGCTGGCGATCGTATCCCTGTCGCTGTGCTCAGCCTAAGCAAGAGCTGTAGTCCACTGAGCTATCTGGCTGGCCTTATTCATTCAATCTCACTAAAGTCTGATTCTATTCTTAAATTGCAACTGGACTGCCAATGAATGAGGATACTTCCTCCAATGTCAATTTAATACTGGGCATTATCATTCTTATAGAATGTATTAACCTGTGGATAAAAATTATATCACTGCAAGACTACTACACCTTAACTCTTAGTAAAGACACACTTTTTCATGTAATTCTATCGGAAAGTTTTTAAGTGCTTGATTTCTAACAATTTATCTAGTTATATCCTGACAACGTCTTTTCAATTCATTTGGATGTACTATCTTTATAATTTGTTCTTGCAAATATATTTTCTGCCAGTCAGTACTTTGCTATCTCTTACTTATTCTCAATAATTTTAATAACACAGAAGTTTTTCATTTTTAACTTCAATACGACCATCATTTTTGCAAGAGAAACTTAATATATTGCTTACATCTACTTTTCAAAACCAGTATTGCATTTTATCCAAAGTTTATGCTTGAAACATTGAATTATACCATGTAGATTTTGCCTTCCATGTGATAGAGTAAGAATGTATATAAAATACTTTCTGTATTGCCTATGCATGAAGTGTTGAAACAAGTGTTTTAATTGGTCAAATAATTTGAAAATCTTTAACTACATCTACATCTATGTATGTGTATTCACCTTCAAGTAGAGTGCTTCATTCTCAGTTCTGGAGGTGCCTCAAGTCCACAGTGGCAGATAGTAGGTCACTATGTGAGAGTAGTAGGTCCCCAAGCCTTATTGGAGTCTTTGGTCACGGTATTACACGGTTTGAAATTTCACTATCTTCAAATTAGACCTGCAGTCTGTTTCCTTTATGGTACAGTTCCCATCTAATTATGTTTCCTGTTTATTCCAGTATCACAAATACATGGAGAAGATTTCCAGTTTTTATGTGGAAATTTATATAAACAAAGAATTTCTTGCTTCTCGAAGATTTAATGATATGTCTCTATAACATATTTGTTCTTGGTTTATTTTTATTTTTTATTTTTTTTTTGCAGGACTGAGGATTGAACTGAGGCCTTTGCACTTGCCAGGCAAGAGCTTATTTTACTGAGCAATATCCCCAACCCCTCTTTCTGCTTTAAAAGGTGAATCTGATTTGCTACTTTTCAAAAGGTTTTTCTGTTGATGTTCTTGATACCTCTTCAGACAGGGTCTGTCTCAGTTGCCCAGTCTGGGCTCTCAATTCCCCAAGATCAATCTTCCAGATTATTGGTGTGTGCCACTACACCTTGTTAAGGGTTTTAATTTTTTAAGTTATTTTCCTAGGCTTAAATTTTCCTAAAAGATTCTATTTTATCTAGATTGCTGTAAGTTGTTAGCTAAGTTTTACTCAAATTTGTATGTTATTTCTTATTTGCAGTGAAATTTCTTCTAATGTAGTATTTTTAAAAATTTTATTGTAATGTTCAGATTTATCATTGAGACAGAACTTGTCATTTTATTCATAATATCTATTTCACTTTTGATTTTCTCTCATCATTCTCTGCTTATCACCTTCACAAAATTATTACATTTTCTTTGGGATTATTTTTTCTTATAAATTAAACTTTTATTAAATTATTTATATTTTCTCATTTTTATGCATTAAACTGATAATTATTACCCTAAGTATTTTCAGGTAATGGTTTAGCTTACTACCTCCAAATTGACATTCTGCGAGAGAACAACACACAAAGAGGTACAAACGCGCACACACACACACACACACACACACACACACATATGCACACAGGCACCTGAACACATGCACATACCACTTCTATTTGAAGACATTGAAAGAAATGAAATTGGATAGGCATGTAGTTAAAAGTGAAGTCTGAGAGATATATAATTAAGTACTAGAAAGAAAGGAGGGAGAGACTCGAACCGGAGGCTTGTGAACCCAAGTTTGTAAGGGAACGTAGGTCTAGAGAACTATGCTCAGAATTTGATCTCTTTTTTATTTTCCTTGCACTTAAAGTTTATAGATGGAAGCCTGAGGAGTTCGTCAGAATTTATTGTGATCTCATAGGACTTCTATCTCCTCAAGATGAAGGGGTCAAGAGGCTTTTCCTTGGGATCCTGAGGATTATGCCCTAAAGCAAACAACGGATCCAAAATACTCAGCCCTTACAAATGCAGAAATATGGTCTTGAGCCAGGCTATGTTCTACTTGGATCAAGGCTATCTCTTCTAGTTTAAAGTGCCTGGAAAAAATAAAAATATGAACAGTGTCTGGATGAAAATATCGTTCTTGGATGCTATCTCTGCAAGTGGTACATACGTAAAATCTTGCACTTTATTTTAAAAGATTTACAACACATAAAAAGTTCAACAGCAAATAGAAATGGAGATAAAAAGTCTCCAAACAAGTGTAGGTAATTCAATTATTTTGCATGATATATTATTTTCAAAACTTAACAAGATTTAAAGTTTTAGTGGAAAATTGAAAGCAATTAATAGAATACAATGAATTTTAGGCTGAATATCCCACAAAATTAAAGACAAAGAATTTAGGTGAGCATGAAATCATGGCAAATGTCATCAGAGGAAAAAGGAAGGTGACAATGAGCGGAAGCTCTGAAAAAGTTAATGGCCGGGAAATTTGCACAATTGCTGAAAAGCCAAATCTATAGATTTAAGATGCACAGCAAACTTCAAGTAGTGTAAATACAAAGAATTGACTCCTGCATTATTATAAATACATAGTTAAAAATCAAAATTTAAAAGGAAAGAAGAAAAAAGTGATAATAAGTTACCAGCTAATATTAACAGGTAAAATTAATTCCTGTGCAAGACCAAAGAAAATACAATATTGATCCTTGCAGTACCTACTTAAGATTGATTTTAATTAATGACATTGATATCTAAAATCTTTTACTAAAACACAAACTTTTCAGGAAAAATTCAAATATCACCGTCCTTCCTATGAACACAGTTACTTGGAACAGTGTGATTGAAAATTCAAACAAAATGTCTTTAAAAGACTTCCTGTTGTCTCATCATGTCTGATACATTTCTGTTTCATTCTCAGTCACTCTTGCTCCTGACACTGTATCCTCACCAGAACCAGCCCTCATGACTTGGCATGGCCTGACCCAACAAGGACTCCTTCATTGGCTTTCTGTGTCCATTCTTAAACTTCTACCATCATGTTCACTGCACAATCAACAGAGTAATCATTAAAAATATTAATAAGATCATGAGCAAACCCATTATTGTGTATATAACCAAATTATGTGGAATCAATATGTTGAAAAAATTTCTATGTTTATCACAGCTGTGTTTGCAGTAAATGAGATGTAGAATCAGCCTACGACTCCATTAGTAAATGCATTGATAAAGAAAATGTGGTATTGATACATAGGAAAATATTTTTCATCCATAAAAAGAAGGAAAGCCTGCCCTTTGGGAAAAAACAAGTGAAGCTGGAGGATAAGTTAAATAAGCCAAGCACAGAATGACAAATACTACATGAACTAGCATATATGTGATATCTACTCTTGGTTGCAAAGACATAGAGTACATAATAATAGTGACTTATGGGGCCTATGGGTGACTAGAAGAGGAAAAGGAGAGAAAATAGTCAAAGCACACAGAATCACAGTTGAATAGGAAAAGTAAGCTCAAAAGGTCAAACGCTGGCATACTGTTACATTTTTTTTTAAATGCAGAGTGCATATTAAATGATCTTATCACAATAATGACACAGGATCATGTCCGTTGTCCCCAGCAAGTACCTGAATGGCTGTAATTGCAACTCTGTGTGAGAAACCTCAGTTTGTACCCAAGAATTTTGCCTTCTCTGCAATGCTTTCCCTCATCCCCCAAATACAGCTGCATTAGCTTCTAGCACAGTACTTCTAGCACACCATGAACATGAGCCAACTGGTGCCTCTTTCAGGAATGCTCTCCACTCAAACCACTCCCTGTGCTGAATCTGCCTTGCTGTCAGTAGCTCATAGCCCTCCATTTGTACCTTTCCCAAATGCATGCAACATCTCTCTCCTAGTATCACAATCCATCTCCTTTGCTAACTAATTTTTTCTGGGCTGATGAGATAGCTCAGTGAACTAAATGCCTGCTTAGGTAAGCACTGGAACTGGGTTCAATCCCAGCACCACATGCAATGCCAGCCCCAACCCAGGATTCACTTAGCTGGCCACAGAGCCTGGGCATAGAGCTGCATGCCTATAATCCCAGCACTGGGGAGACTGAAAATATGAGGATTGCTACAAGTCTGAGCTGCATAGCAAAACCATGTACCAAGTACAATAAATAAATAAATAAATAAATAAATAAATAAATAAATAAATACCAGCTTGATTTTTCTTATAACATTGTGAAATGTTATGTACTTTTGCTTATTTTTTATTGACTATTCTTTACCAACATATAGTTCAAGAAAGTTTTCTTGGTCACTGAAGTATCTTGAGCTTTTAAAGTAGTATATAATTCAATAAACAGTCACTGAGTGACATAATCCATTCATTCAGCAATTAGTAGAATAGGATGTCACACATTCCTCCCCTTTTGTGAGAATAAAATATAAATACAGGATGTTTATTTTCAGTAAATAAATAAAATATTAGCGGATGGGGCCGGGAAGATGGCTCAGTGGAATAAGCACTTTCCTGGCAAGTGCAGGGGTCTGAGTTCAAGCCCTAGTTCCACAAAAAAAAAAAAAAAAAAAAAGAATAAAATATTAGCAGAGAAATTCAAAATCAACTTGAATCAAGGTGATAGCTATAATAAGTTCTTGCCTCTACAAACCCATAACATGATGATGGGAAGGTTCTTGTTGTATTTTTGTTGTTTTGTAGGGAGAAATTGATTAGTTTTTACCCAGCAAGTTAATAATTGCAGTGAGTATCTGTAATGTAGATAAACATTCCTCTTAACTTGAAAAAAAACCTAGAATTGAACTCCGTGGTCCCCCAAACTATGGTGAAGCACACCATAGTTTCCATAGTTTTATAGTCAGTGTTAGTTTCCTATTAAATTCTCATCCTCATCACCACCTTGACTGAAACTATCATGAACACATATATTACTGTCATCAATAAACCTAATGCTACTTAAATTAACCTATGCTTTTCTTAGATTTGACTTAAATAGTAGGCTTCTGAAGCATTCTCTGCTGATCTACTTACATGTCTAATCTTTGCTGTTTTTAACTTTCTTTTTTTAGAATTTCAAAACAACAACCACAACAAAAAACAATGGTTGTTGTATTGTATATTTTCATTATCAAATATGTTGTCTGTTTCAAATTTCTAATTACCAGAGCAACATCTAATGTTCTACAGGTTTTATTTGATGACTTTTTCTTGCCTATTTCTACTTTGTAAATGAGAACAAAAAATCCATGAAAGCAGAATTCTGTGTTTCACTGCTGTCTCCTGGCCTGCGTCGTAACATCTGACACAGACCTGTACCACTGCTTGACACACATTTGGTGTCTAAGTAAGTAGTTGCTGGATGAATAAGCACACATTGCCACATTTTGTCCCCTCCAGAACTGACTGTTAATATTATGTCTAGAATAGGAGAAAATGCTGATATAAGGAAGGGCACATAATAATAAATAATACATAGATTGCTGTCAGCCAATGAATACATTAAGCAGATATTTGAATATTCTTCACCAGTATGAATGTGTAACTATGTTCACATGTCCATGTTAGCAGCTGGAATATCACAGATATCTTCAAAGTCACCAAAACAAATAATAGAGGAGATGTTCATACCACAAGGAGTATTTCATTTCATGTAATACATATAATACATCTCATAAAAATTTACATGAATTTCTATAACAATTTTTGATTATCATTCTACTAATTTTCAGCTTTCTATGCTTTTTAATTATATGTACCAATAATGGCTTTAGAAAGATTTTTGGTTGTACTTGAATGATCAATATTTCAATTTAATTTGCTTTTTTATATTTCAAACTCACTAAAGTAAAACAAGTTGAATATTTGTTCTATAGTAGAGAAATAAAAGTTATTGTTAGAACATCAAGAGCACTGATCTATAAAATACAGGATTTAGATGTTGGGGAGATAGCTTGGCTTCTAAGCACCTGCCTGGCAAGCACAAGGACCTGAGTTTAATTCCTGGTACCACTTGTTGTCCTGGCCCCAGAACCCGAGTGCAACATGTCAGCTACCAAAAGCAGGTGTGGTGGTGCAAACCTGTAATCCCAGCACTGGGGAGGCTGAGACAGGGGGATCACTGTGAGTCCCAGCTGGGTAGTGAGACCCTGTACCAAACAATAAGCTTTAAAATAGTGGATATATACAGAATAATGATAAAAATTTGTCAGAGATTTTATACTATGATATAGAAATGATCTTAAATCATGAATCATTACATAAAGCTAGAGAAGTTTGATTAAATACATGAGTAGATCCAGTTAAAGGACCATTGGAGATATTCTCTTGTGAAACAACTCTTCTATTATGTCTGTCTCTCCATTTCTATTTCTGACATAAATACATAAAATTCTATTTGTTTAAAAAAAATCTCATTCGTGTCCCATCAAAAGTAGTACCATTAGCCTCATTAAATTTAATGAGGTTGTTGTTATTGTTTTTCATTGGGAGGTGTGGGAGTGTGATAAACGTGTCAAAGTGTTAGACTTGTATCTTCAAGGAATGTGCTTTACATAGGCTTGATTTTCTATGAAGATAAAATTGCTGTAAAGTGAGCTATGTTTAGAAAATGGTGACACCTCTATAGGCTAGGTAACTAAACACCGTGTTTTACTTTATTCTGAAGAAAAAAACAAATATCAGTGTCTTTTCTGACAAATACTAGTAAGTAAATAATATAAATATTATTATGTTTTACACTTTATATAACACAGGTGAGGTACATACGTCAAATCAAAATTCAAGGAAAAATATCAATCTCTTTTAACCATGATCTTTGAGCAAAAATCTCAAAATAATGAAGAAAATTGACTCAAGCTACTACTGCTCTTTACTAAGAAGCATAAAATTTTATTTTCTGATGGGTTAAAATATTAGTTCATTATTATACTGATTAAATCTTCTTTTTTCAAATTTTTAACAAGGAATGTGTGACTGCTTTACACATATTTAAATTCTAATCAAGTGCTACAAATACCATCTGTATTTAAAGAGGACTTTTCCTCTTCTTTTTTAGCAATTATCAACATAATAGAAGTACTTGAACACATATACAATATGGATATATTTAAAAAGCATATGTAATGTCTGTGAAACTTTTAACCCACTGAAAATTAATCAGGCAAAAATTAAAACTACTAACACAATGAGGGAAGAGAAGTTCTAAAAGAAAAGTTCTAAAGAAATGTAGAAGTTTGACAATCACGGATCCAAACTCAACTTTTAGATGGGATTAAGTAATTTTAACAACAATAATGATCTAAAAAATAGATCCAGAATACATGTAGCCTAAATCTGGAAGAAAATCTGATAAATCTGTCCAGAGTTCTTATAGGCAAGACTATAAGAAATAGTGTAGAAAGGGAAAAATGCAAAATACATAGAATGAAATAAGAAGAGAGAAGGATAAGAAGAAGGAAGAAAAGGAGAAGGAGGAGGAGAAGCAGAAGAGGAAGAAGAAGGTGGGGAAAGGAGCCATAATAAAAAAGACAGACACCTGAGTTCTTAGGTGACTATGTGTTTCATTACCTTGCTGAAAAAGCACTCAGTGATCTGTGATATCATCAAATAATAATATTTGCATTACCATTGAGTATCTAGAATTTGTATATTCTGGTACTTGTTATTATCCTTATAGGTGCCTATCTTGCTATTAGGCATTTTCAGATGAAAAATATTATAGCGTTAAATGATATAGCTTACAGCACAAAAACAAAACATGATCAGAAATATAACACTAAAAATGGAAGATCCTAAAGATTATTTTACTGACTTTTTATTTTATTGAAAACCAATAAACCAGAAGTTCATAACAAAATAGTAGGCAGTTAACAATAGTTAATGTATTACATATTTTCACCTTCAGAGTCATTACTCAGAGTACAACAAACATATGGGCATAAATAATTTTCCAAATGATATAAGCATGATCCTTACTTTTCAGTAAACTAAGATGCACTAGTATATAGCTACGTTTCTACCTTCCTTTCCCTTTTCCCCACTCTAATACTTCTTCCTTTCAGGGAGTTATTTCCCATTTTTCAATATGTATTGTACATCCTAGATCTTATTTACTCTTTTAGTTTGTTATACCAAGGAGGCCACATGATGTTCACACACGTATGTCTCATTTGTTTCACTTATGAGTACAGACTCAAGTTCATCAATTTATCTGTATAAATCTCAAGTTTATCCATCTTTATGACTGAGTAGTATTCCATTGTATAAAAACACCACATCTCTTTTATTCATTCCTCAGCTGAAGGACATTTTCATTGTTTCCAAGGTTTAGCTATTACAAATTGAGCTGCTGTAACATGGGTGCATATATATTACTATGGTATTTTGTTTTTAATTCTTCTGGGAAGATACCCAGCAGAGAAATAGCTGGATCAAATGGTACCACTAATCCTCACTTTTTGAGGAATCTCCATACTGATTTTCACAGCCGTTGCACCAGTCTGCACTGCCACCAACCATGGAGAAGGGCTCCTTTTTCCCCATCATGACTCTACTATTTGTTGTAGGCTGAATTTTTGATGTTAGCCATTCCTTCTAGAGTGAGATGGAATCTTAGTTCTGTTTTAATTTGCTGATTTCAAATGAACAATGCTGTTGAACATCTTTTCCTATATTTTTCATTTCTTGATATACTTTGCATCTCTTTTCAGAAGTGGTTATATGTCTCAGGTGCCCATTTTGGATTGGGTCTTTGAATTTGGAGGATCTGAAGTTTTTCAATTCTTTGTTGTTCTCTATAGATGTCCTTTGTCTAAGAGACTACTGGCTAAAAATTTTTCCCACACTGTGGTTTGTATTTTCCCTTTGATAGTGATTATTTTTCATGTATGAAGACTTCTAACAAAATGAAATTCCACTTGTTGATTATTTGAAATATTTCCCATGAAGTTTGGGTTTTGTTCAATTCTCCTATATCTATGTTTTCAAGATCTCTGTTTTCTCTTTCAGTAGGTCTATTTTTTATGTTCTAGCATTTATATTTTGATCCATTTTGGCTTTTGTTTAGTGTATGGTGCTAAACATGGGCATAGTTTTAGTCTGTAGCATGTGGACAGCCAGTTTTCCCAGCACCATTTGTTGAAGAGGCTGCCTTTCTTTCAGAGAAGGTGTTTAGGCCCTTTGTCAAAGATACAGTGGCTATAATTGTACCTGTATCTTCTAATCTGTTTCACTGATCCTCAAGTCTTTTTTGTTTTCAATGCTATGCTGATTTTGTCACAGCAGCTTTGTAGTATAATTTCAAGCCAAAGAATGTGATGCCTCCTGCCTTACCTTTCTTGACTAGGATTGCTTTTGCTATTCTAGTTTTCTGCTGTTTCCAACTGAGTTTAATGAATGTGAAATGTTTAATATTTTATATTGACTGATAAAGCAAGAACATAAGGTTTTGAAGGAGATAGAGAGGAACATAATTAACTTGAACCATGAAAATAACAGTGATAGAAAATATAAAAAGAAAACTAGCAAAGCAATGGTTAGTTTGTGACAAAGTAGGAAGAAATGTAAAGTTTCTGATATTTCACTAGGGAAATTTGTTACATTAATGAAGAAAGTATTAAAATTTATAATGGGAGCTGTAAGAATAACTAATTTCCATATGCAAGAAAAAAACCACAAAAATGCCAAATAATATTTGATTAAAATTACAATGCAAATCAGATAAATAAATGAAAACTTGCCGATAGGTATTCATTCATATGTTTTGCTGCATGACGGCATACTTAAAAATGTCAGGGATACTACATGTACTTCCTAACATAACTTGCCCCTCTTTTCATAAATTTGTAACAAAATCCAATGATTTGCTTGCACTCATAATCTATTTGACTAGTGTTAATCCCTCTATTCTAAAATTCACTTTTAATGCTAAAAACTTATCTTCATACTTTTGAACTATTGAACAGAGAGAAAAATCTAACCTACAGATTGTTCTCACATAAAGTTGTACATTTTCATAATACGGACTTTGTCTCAGGGAACCTTAGAGAAATTTCATCCGAGGCATCTCAACAGAATATGGTTCTTTTGAAGGCAATTTTTTCACTACTACCCAACTAACAATCATCTTCATTAACTTAGACTGTGAATATGAGTCCCTTATTTACTTTCCCTTGTTTTATAAGATCTGTTATGAACCAGTGAAGCATTTGTTTTAGTTCAACTGTTCTGGTAACAACTTCTTCAAAATCTTTCCTTAAAGTGTGCCAGGAATATGGTTGAAACTCATAGGTGTTCTATGATATTTGGAGAAATAAGAAAACCATTTTCATTGCTTAGAATGCATTTAATCTTAAGAAGGACTATTTAGGTCAACTATTAATAAATCAAGATAAAGGGAATGAAATCCACATAAATAAACTGAAATTAAATTGATAAAGTGAAAATTATTAGAATATATTAACCCCCTTGGAAGCATAGTATGTGAACTGGAAGTAGTCAACAGGAAATTGGTGGTAATGCAACTGGACACACGAGTTTTGAATTGTTTTGTTGTGGTGAGACAGGGTCTTTCTCTGTGTGAACTGGAAATAGTCATTAGGAATTGCCATCAACAGGAACTGCCGCTTGCTAAGACACAGTCATGTTAGCAAGTGGAGTGCGAAGATAGAAGTATCTAACCTGATGCAGAACGGAAATTGTTAGTTTTACTGGCTGCAAGGCTGAGGAAGGAAAAATTACAATTTTGGTGGAAAATCATGAATGAAATGGACACACATCTTATGATTATTTCTTTCAGGAGATGCTATACATACTCCATTTATTAGAATAGTATGTTAACCAACTGCTTATTGATTAACATTCTTTTGTTTCACCCAGCAATACTTGAAAAGCTTTGTGTCTTGCTTATATTTTTGTTTTTTCTTAAGCCCCCTTTTGAGAGTTCTTTCAGAGACTACTTTAATATTTGTCATCATGTTAACAAAATTGGCTAACTTTATAATACATTCCTCTATAAGAAAAAAAAAATACCCTGGAAGACTGTCTTCCAGAAATCACTCTTAACCAGCTAGACAGTTAAGCAATAGGTGAAAGAATATTTTCACTGAGATCCTAAAGTGGTCTTTAATTAGAAAAAACAGTCAGCTGACGTTTCTCTTCTAAGTTCCAGTAATCTCTGTGCAGTGTTTTGGAGTTCTCCTTCCATCAGCCCACTAGGATGCTGTGCTTCAAGCTGTGATTTTATAATTTTTCGGTACCTATTTGGGTATCTTGAGAATTACACTCTGCATATCAGCGTCGTGGGGTAATGTACACAGACCAGAAAAGATTGGACAATTTCACATCTCAAAATATTCTCACCCACCCCCTTCCAATTTAGAAAATAAAATTAGCTACAAGTTTTTAATCCCTGGGAACCACCTGTTTTAGAAACACCAGAGTTTTCAAGTTTTTAAGAGTGGTACTTCTCTTCTCTTCTTTGTTGCTAATAAGCCATTTCCTTTTGTGAACTCAAAAGAAGCTAAAAACCTCACTACTACCTTAGCTCTTTTCTATTTCTCCAACTCCAGTTTGATCTGTAATAAAACAACAGAATATCTGTCTCTCCCACTCTCTGTCTTTCTCTTATCCTGTGTGGCCTGACTCCTAAATTAGCCCTTTTTGAGGGGCCTTTTGAACTTATTCTGTATCTTTTAATATCATTGTAATAATATTATATGGCAGGCAAAAATATAATGATAAATGATAATTTGCCAAAAAGATTAAAAAAACACTGAGGTGTTACCTATCAAAAGTTCTCCTTCTGTCTGTGATGCAGCACAGATTGTGATCGTGACAGTAAATCTGGTGCTATTGTTAATGCCATGGCACTTGGGTTTTTGGCTTGCTTTAGTCCAATCTGTGACATGCTTGTGAATATCTTTCTTCTGTTCTGTCTGTATGGCATATGGATTTCTGGGATACAACGTCAGACCTATCCACATAACAAGTGTTCAGAGCACCTTATCATTTTAAAAAGCCAATTACTCAAAAAGACAAATGTGAAATGTTTCACATTTAATGATGAGCAAATCTGCAAAACAAATGCAATTTTGCTCGTTCAAAAAAGTTTAGTTTAACTGTAAACATTGCAATGGAGTCTTGCGTGACACACACCGCTGATAGGGAAAAGCTCTTGTCGTACACATTGTATATCATCACTGTCAATTACATCTGCACAGGATTTAAAACGAGGTTGGGGTAAGTAATTAGAAATAAAGAAAATAGAATATTCTAAACTACAAGGCTCTGAAATCACTGTAAAAATGTCACTGCTAACATTGAACACTCTAAAAAAATATTTTGAAAGTCTCACCCAAAAAACTGAAAACTGCATATGTCTACAGAGGTAAAGGTCACTCACGAAACACTCAACAACAAAAAATACCAATTCATTTTTTAGAAATATTTGTCAATATGTAAAGAATGTTTTGTACATAAGTTCTCAGTTACTGTTGAATCAGTGTCTGTATGTAATATTCCCACATGGAATGATGTCCTTTCAAGTACTTTAAAACAAAGGTTTAGTGAAAGATTTTACGGGGACATCTTGAGTGTTGAAATTTTATGCATGGGAAGTACAACCAAAAAAGAGACAATAACACTGGTTTTGCAAGTGATTTATCTATTTAAAGTTTTGTTTCTATTTATGATGGAGACAGCAGCCCATTCATAACTATACATTCTTTCTGCATCTGCCCTACCCCACCTAAACAAAACAAAGATGAGACTAGAAAAGAAAAACAAATCAATCCTACTGTTCAGCATCTCCTGTGTAGGTTATGCAAATATGGTTGCTACATTTAAATATCTTTACTCTGTTTCTTTGTCTACATATTCTTTAAATATTTTAAACTATGATCATTGGTAACAATATTATATGACATGAGGAACCGAATGCACCTGCCATTGGTGATTTGAGAAGGAACTAATCTTGATAGTTATAACCTCATTTAACAAGTGGAGCAGTTTCACCAGGATTGGAATGTTGACATGCAAAAAAGATCACCCAGCTCTCTTGTACTTTCATTCTACATTGAAATGTAGTAAAAAAAAATACATATATATCAGAAAGTCTCCAGTCAGTTGTTGCAAAGTTCACACATACACAACTGTACTTGAGTCTTCCAATAGTTCTTTTTTTTTTTTTTTTTTTTTTCTGTGCAGAGTCTCACTACGTAGCTTGGACTCATACTGATCCTTCTGATTTATGCCTCCCTACTGCTGGGATTACAGGCCTGCTCCACCACATCCAGGCTCCATCTCTGGCTCAAGAGGAGGCTGGTGCTGTATGTGGTGCCTGGGATTGAACCCTGGCCCCTGTGCTTACCTAAGCAAGCTTTTAGTCTACTGAGCTATACTTCCAGCCCTCTTCTAATACTTATTGAAATGAAATAATACCCTGCAATTCTCTCTATTATACTTCATGTTAAATATTTGTCATCCTGCATAGAATCTAAATAAATAGAGTTGAACAACCAACCCATACATTAAAACGAGAAAAGAAGCACAAAAAATTCTGGCAGCACAGCACTTAATGAAATGAAGTGGACCTCATTTAACATTTAGTTATATGCATATCTACTGTGGGTTCATTTTAAGTAGATGTATACCAATTTTAGCTTTAGGTGAACTGATAGATGAGTTGCCTGACATTCAAATATTTTGATGTGATAGCAATTCCTCAGGTGATCTCAAGGCATTTAATCACAATATAAGAAATAATGTATTGGATTTCCTCAAAGCTTTAGGGGAACAATACAAAGTCTACATAAGCAAACAAGTAAATCTCTCATTAGTGCCATTTGTCTGTTGAAAGTATATTCTGTCCTTTTTATAAATAAAATATCTCAAGGCACACACAAGGATATCTACCACCTAAATTCTCCATCTTTCAATTTTAACCAGTTTATTATACTCTTTCCTTGTGGTGAGCCTAAACTCTATGAAATTTACTGATTTATATAACCCTCTAAAATTTTGAGAATAACGTTGCTTTATGAAAAGTAGGATCTTTTAAAAATGTCGCATCAAAATCCTCTTTCTCAAATGCTCATCTTAATATTTATGTTCATACCTTGCCAAACACAGAGAAAAATGATGATACTCTGGGTTCTTTGTCAAGAAGAAACCTGATCATGGCACCATCCAGTGAAATGAACTGGACATGAGTTAGTGTCTATGTGGCTCTGTGGGTCTGATCCAAATACCTCTGCCCATAGTCCAGACATCACAACTATTTCTCATATCTGTTGCTCATTTGAAATTCTGGTGCTTTATAACCAAATCACGTTTTGAAGCTAGAAAAAGGACTTAAACATTACTTCACCACCTGAGACCTTGTTTGATGGTGGAAGTGTTACACCTAATACTATTGGGGGCTTTCCAGAGTGTACATTTGGGACTAAGTCTCAGGCAGATCTAACATCAAATGGAGTCAACACCTAGGTTGACAATCTTTGTGCCTAACTCACTCCCTGCTGCTCTGGGGAGTCTCTTTACCTTGTTAAAGGCAATTTTCTCAGCTGTATAAATCTGATGACACCAATTTCACAGAGGTATTAGGAATGACATAATACATGGGAAAATCCTGTACACCATAATGTTGTCCATAAATACATTATAGGCGCTTTCTCCAACTCACCAGAGCCTTCATTCCTTTATTGTTAATGGTATTATTTTGTTTTTCTTATCATACAGGATATAAACCATTAAACAGCAAAGGGAACATCAGGGGATAAAATTCAAGCTTTTGTAGATTGAAGCAAAGCTGCCAAGAAGGGCATTTTCTTTCATCTCAATGTACTTTGAAACTATCTAAAATGATTTACTCACAGCTTGTTCCCATCTTCTATTAAAAAAAAATTGTAAAGGAAGAAAAAGTAAAAATCATCTAAGGAATAATTATGACAGCTGCAAGCCTCCATAGTCAGCCTCCACACCACATTACCATGGCAGGAAACGCTATCTGGACAGTACCTGAGCCCATAAAGAGTCAGGTGGCCATTTGGCAGGAGAAAAAGAAAGGAATCAGATCATCATTTTATAAGTGGTTTGAATTTTCTTTGCACCTGTTATTCTACAATTTCTTTCAGTTATATTTCAAAACACTACAGTTGGGATCTCCTTGCCAACCTGAGATGGCATAAGCCTGGATAACAGAACAAAATGTGAGAAGGTCCTTCTGTCTTTAACGCCTGTTCACCAGTGAATCAGCCTCCAATTAATCTGTTTCTTCAGTAGGAGTTTAATAAAAGTCAAGCGCACACATGTTCAAGCTTGTTTAGTATTGAAGCTGTGTTAACATTATCTGTCTAGCCGGGTCAAAAATCCTATGTAATTAGATGCCAGAAACCATTTTTAAAAATTAAGATTTTTCCCCTTATTATAAGCAATTGATTATCCAAGATAAAGAACTGCAAATTTGAAATGAAAACATAATGAGAAGGATGTTTCCCATTAAATGCTATAAAGGGAAAAAAGTTTGTTTTGTAGCCAACTGCACATAAAACTCCATATATTAAATTTGTTGTTTTCTATTTGTTTATGAACCAGAAAATTCAGGTTTCTTCTGCAACTTTTATTTCCACTGTACTGTATGAGGGATGATCAGAACTGGTCATTTACATTCAATCATATACAGCATTGTGCTTGGAGGGAGCTCTGAATCCAGTCGTCTGTGCCTATGAACTAACTATGCCTTACTGTTTTCTGGAAGAAATCGACAGCACTGTAGATGGAAATACAGGTTGGCTGCATTTATGACATGCTGAGTTAGCAGCTATAAAAGCTCAGCAATGAAAGCTTTAAAGACCCCAGCTAACCTGCTTGGTGTGGGCAGTGGTAGAGACAAAAAAATCTTAGAGAAATACTCATTCTCTTCGAGTTCAGGGTAAATGCCATTTAGCCCCTAACTGGGATGGTACCTTAGCTTTGCATCCATCACCAAACAGAAGCACCTTCACCACCAGCCCTAGAGCCCACTTTGGCTGGCATCTAACTGCTCAGCTGAGGAATGTGTAATTTGATTCTTGCTTTTAAGTTTGCAGTGTCAGAGGATGAAATAAAGATGAGTTATATTGTAGGATGTTTCACATAATTGAGAAACTTTTTAAAGACATTTAATAGATCACAATTCAAGGCAAGGAAACGTATATTTCAAGTCAGAGAAAAATAATAATTGTTATGTATACTCAGCTTTCAAATTTTGTCTAGTTGCATAGCAAAATAATCTATCACATTCCTCTTTTGAGAATGGATAAATCATTGAAGATGAATTTATCTGTACTCATTTCAAATAACTGTAGAAGAACAGTCTACATATTCCACTTATCATATAACTAATGATTAGGAAAATATTACATCGATGGTTCTTTGTAACTCTGGTGATAACGTGAACCATGAAGAGTCTTATGCACAATGGAGCCCAGTTTTAGTTAAAATTTTAGATTTCATTGCATTCTTTTTTATTTTGTTTTTGCATTACAAATAACATGGTCAAAAATTTAAAAAAAACAACAAAACAAAACAAAACAAAACAAAGAAAAAAAAACAAGAAGATGGCTCAGTAGAATAAGTACTTGCCTATGGCCTGAGTTCAATCCCTGATTCTGCCAAAAATAAAAATAAAATGAAATAAATAAAAACTTGTGAGTTAAAGAATCCTAGGGTCATAGTGCATTTCTTCTTCACTTTGTCAGTAATTCACAGTTGTAAAGTCCTTATATTTTCAACATATTCCATTTCATGTTTGTTTTATTTTTTTTGGTGCAGGGTCTCACTATGCAGCCACATTCATAGTGATTCTCCTGCTTTTTGCCTCCCTACTGCTGGGATTACAGGCATGTACCGCGATGCCCGGACTGCATCACCGGCTCAGCGCACCCAAAGGCGGGGCCTGCGCGGCATGCGGAACCAGGGATCGAACCCTAATCCCTGCACTTACCTAAGCAAGTATATCTCCTGTTCATTCTGAACATTTTGGTTTTTATAATTTGAACAAATTATTTAAATTAAAATTTCATATTATTAATTTTTTATTGTAAAATGATCCTACTCAAGGCAAATGATAAGAAATCTAACATTATCTCCTTTACATATGCATTTATCTATCCTATATAGCCTCCATATTTTTCTCACCAGTACTGTTATTTATCATTGTTGTCTATGCATTCAGGGTTCTTTATTAGTTTTCAGGAAAACAAAATAGTAATTCAGATTGGGTTTAATGGTTAAGGTCACTAGAGGATGAAACCCCAGGTGTATTCTCAGTCCAAGACCCAGTTTTCAACTTTGCTCTCTATGTAGGTTGTCTTTGAGTTGGCCGAAAGAGTCTGTTGGCCTTTTATGTTTTGTAGCACCAAAAATTGGAGACTAACTAGAACACTGGCTTCAAGGCAACAGTAAAGGCATTTCAGGAAGTCTCCTACCTTTTCTTCTGCAAGTTTGGGTGACTAGTGGAGTTTTACAATACCTCTGTGTCTCCATTGTCTCGTCGTCAACTATACTTGTTAAATGTGAGAAGTCATGAGATAATAAGTATAAATAATCTTCACAGACTTCAAAGAACGGCACCATAGAAACTAATAGAACCATTATATTTAATACAATTCTTATGCTGTTGGGTTCAGTGAGTCCAATGCCCAAGTACTGGACCATTCTTTTTCTTCCCTGGTTGAGCTGTAACTTTTTTGGTCTTAATGAACATTTGGCTAGTACATATACCAATAGATAAACTGTATTACAAAATGTTTTCTCTTAGGCTGAAGCTAATAAAACCATTTAGGTGACAAGGAATATTATTCTTTATTTATTACCTAAAAAACTTTCCATGAAGATAGGTTACTTTTTATCAAATCAGATTCTCACTTGTTATGCCTTGACATCACTAAATAATAATATTAACATAGGGACCAATTAACCCATTGGAATAGGGAGTTGCCACTTAGAAAATCCCATTGGAGATCCTGCTGTGTTCTTTATTCAGGATGGTGTCAGGTAACAATCCTTGAAATGCTACCACTGTTTAAAATGGGTTCATGCCTACAGTTTGCTTATGACCTTCTGAGGATATTTCTAACAATGTTTCCAGTCTGTGAAAACAGCAAAAAACTGGAAATACAGTACTAATGAAAATATAATTGTCTAGGGATATTTTTTTCTCCAAATACAGCTGAGTCATATAGACTCAGAAAAACAGGAACAAACAATGACATATTATTTCACCTTTTTTATGGGACTACCAGTAGAGAAGTTTTGATAGTGCTAAGTTTTTAAGGGACAAATTTACAAAACATTAAGACTATATCAGGTATAGTGATAAGGATGAATGATCTACATATTACTATCAGTACAATAAATGAAGAACATGGGTTTTACAGAGATTCTGTTTCAGATTATGATTATGATCATCCTCACCTGAAAATACAACTTACAATGTATCTTTCAGCTCAGGGTTGTTTCTTTTTGCTTCTGCTTACTTACATGACCTGTGGTACATTGCTGCTGTTAGATTACAATGAAATGTGGTTGTGTATGTCCACTCATACTTCTTTCCCTGATTTATATGTCTTTGCTTTATCTGAGCCTTTTTGGAGTCTGACTTTCACGGTCAGTGACTTTCACGGTCAGTCTTTTTTTTTTTTTTTCTTGGTTTTTTTTTTTGGCAGAACTGGGGATCGAACTCAGGTCCTTGCACTTGTCAGGGAAGCACTTATTCCACTGAGCCATCTCCACAGCCCCACGGTCAGTCTTTAAGAATGTCCTTTGCTTTGTAATAAAGCAAGAAGTTCTTATGCAGTAAATGTGTCCACTTGTATGTTGTATTTTTCTCTCCACAAATGTGAGAATTTAAAAATATTTGCTGAGCAATTTTTCTTCCAATACCCAAATGTCAAGAACTATGTCCTGGTCACTGTCGCATCCTTAGCTCTACGTGAGTGGTGGATCATGAGCTCAAATCTAAGTCTAGAGGACAACATCAGCCTTGAAATTTCTTTCCCATCTTGCTTGTTTAGCACATACCAGTTCTTTGTGTTCAAACTGAAATGCCGCCCTTTATTGGCTTTTCTTGTCTTCTAACTAATTTAATTCTTCTTTGATATTTTTAGATTGCAACGACTGTAGCTCAATAAAGTATAAGGCACTTTAATGTCAATACCTTTAAACATTATTATATTTTTTATGATCCATGGTCTAGGTTTACTGAGATTTTGTTAATCATGTTTGGTTTTATTATCAAACTGTGGGGCAAGCAATTATAAGACAAGTCTCCTCAGGCAAAGCATAACAAATTTTTTTTCTTTTGAGCTCAATATATACACACATATGTATTTCTTCTCTTTTTCTTTCCTCTCAATATTACATTTATTCTTTCTTCTTCCTTTCTGAGTGATCATTTGATCATTATAAAATTGTTTTCTGGAAGATATGATACAGGCTGAGGTCCAGAAATACTTATTTTCACTGTGTCACAATGTTTACCAAAGAAATTTACACATTTTTTGTATATTTTGCCTGGGACTGGTCCAGTTTTCTTAGCTTTAAGTAGAATAATTTTTTTGCAATGTGACACAAAATTCATATTGACAAGTACTGGGTGACTCCCTGTACCTCATAGGCCCTCAATGCGGATGAAAAAAATGCCTGTTTCCAAGGCATGTTCTCCTGGTAAACTCCTTTTATATTCTCATTTCTGTTATTTGTAGGTGGGAGAAAGTATAAGCCATTTATCTTACCACTTGAAATATAGGAAAATGAAAAACTTTTCTCTTTATTATATTACACAAGTACTCTCTCTGATTACCCAAGGAGAACACTGTACAAGTTATGCATATTGCAGAAAGGGCTCCCTCCAAAACCATGTATCTACTGTGGACAATTATTTTAGCCACAGTCTTATTAATTTTTTGTGCCATCACAGTTGTAGTGTAAGATTTGCCCTTTCACCCTTTATATTTGTAAGCTCTTCAATAAAGAATAGAGCCACTTTCCATGTGTCTTCTCATCTTGGCTCTGAGCAGCTCTTGGGTCACCTTGGACATCTCCCCATACTTCACAGACTAAAATATTTATGGCTGCTTTCATCTCTAAGCATCTATTAGTTTACGAAAAATGGTAATGATTTTATAGCTTAAAGTTGGAGGGAAGTTAAATGTTTGTCACAATGGATGAACAAAGAAGTATGCTCAAAAGCCCTACTTAAGCTGTCACTGTATATTTTGTGTATATATATATATATATATATATATATATATATATATATATATATACAAAACCCTATTAGAAAACCCTATTAGAAAATAGGGTTGATAATTTCATAAAAGAAGTTGATAATTTTTATTATCTTCTTAAAACATGGAAGCAAGTTGGTTATAATCTTGTTGGATTCTTCTCTCTGGTACATGAAAACACCAATAATGATGAAGGATACTAAGAAACAATACTGGCAAAATGGACATATTGAATAATTATTTCCTATAGTAATTGTAGTTTGAAGTGTTTTCCTTTTAATTACAATCCAAGTGAAAAGATAGTCCCATGAAAGATGCTTCTTTAATGGCCTTTCTCCAAAAACATTTGATATTTCTTAAGTACCAATTAAGTAATAACAAAATTCCTTGTAAATTATCTGGAGAGCTTTTCCAAAAGATAAATTTTAGATACTCTGAGTTCTTCTTAGTAATATGAATGAAGATGCTAGCTCAATAGATAAATAGATACTGGTAATGTAAGTCTTAGCTCTTACAGCATAAAACATATACCTTCAAATGTCAATTCCTGGATTATTAAGTTGGCAGTAATCTAAACTGTATACTCAGAAGAGAGACAATGCTAACTTCCGATGTCTAAGTACTTTAGACTACATAGCACCAAAATTTTTATAAAGTCACAAACTGAAGTAGGACCAGAGACATTTCATGAAAAATAATATTCTATTTCAGAAAATATAATTTATTTAATAAACAAGGTATAAAAGTATGTCTAGAAAAACTCATTTTCTCCTTTTCTTCATTCTTTTTTCCTTTTTTCTGTACACATATTTAACATTTTCTTTTATTGTGAAGAATGATGTTGGCTTTTAAGAACAATCTTGTCCCTCAAGATTTCTGCCTTGAGATATACATCTGCATTAGTGCTTTTCTTTAAAAAAAATGTATTTACTTATTGATTATTGAAAAATTTCCCTAAGCATAATGACTTTTGTTGAAAATTAGACTGGCCAAAAAAAGGTCAAAATCATGTTAAGGAGCTGAGTGTGCCATGTGTGGTTTTTCTTATATCCCAAAAACCAAAATAATAAGAAGCTTTCAGTACATTCATTAATTTTCTATATATGCTTTTATAATGCCTCATCCAGCTCTACTTTGTTTGCTGATTTCACAGCATTATTTCAACTGGTTGAACTAATCACCCTTATTGAAAACCATCCAAAATAAATCTAATTTGTCTCCTACAAGCACAGTATGCATGTAATTCTTCATAACTATTTGCAGGTAGTTAGTAGGTCCCTAAAACTCATGTGATCTTATAGAATAAGAATTTTTAGAAAATGATTATAGGAACTTCAAGCGCTGCCCCTCCCCAGTTCTCACAAAAGCTGTATAACTAGTGGGTAGGAGTTACTTTGAAAACAGACCAATCCACTCAGCCCAATAAGTTTCTGTGGACCCTGTGATTTAATTCATTTCTGTCAATCACATTTATCCAAAGCAAATGGACCTCTATCCCACCCACCCTCCCAGGAATCTCTCAGATAACTTATGTGTTAGACTCTCACAATACATTTTTGTTTGTGACCTGAAGTATCACGCGGATAACCTTTCCCAGGTTCCAGTGACAACATGATAAATGTCTGGAATCTATAGTAATTATTTTTGAAATGTGAATTAAGGCAATGTTTTCTCATGATTTCCTTTACAAAGAAACAGGAAATATATTATTTCAGTTTCCTGTGAGCTAGTAAAGCCCTTGAGTCTTCTTCTTTGGCTGCCTCAAATCTTTCTCAGGGAAGGGGGATCCTGCTCTGGAAGCAAGGGTAGAAAAAAATTCTGTCACCTCTGAGAACTGTGCGGTCAAGGGTAGCTGAGGTCCACGCAATTGTACTTACAGGTTGGCAGGAAAGTAGACTGGTGGTAGTGTATGATTTTCTTTTGTGACTTTATAATTAAGAGTCAATTGAGTTAAGTGCTTGCTTAATAATTGCCCTCAGACCGAAGGGAGTCTCCCCAAAACCAAGGGAGTCGCCCCAAAACCAAGAAGATGAAAACCAGTATTGTGCACCATAGCATGATTTAGAACAGGGTAGAAATCAGACCTGGCTTCACATAATGGCATAAATGTTTCTCTGTGGTTGCATTTAACAGAGGTATCACGTGGGCATAAATCAACAAGGGTAACATATTTCACTTCAGCTAATTACCCTGAGTTACCCCCAAGAAACTAGGTCTTATTCTGTAATCTGTGAGGAAATCTGCTGTTCCAGCCCTAAATCCTTTTCGCAACCAGGTGATTATCAACTGCATTTTTGTACAGGACAGAATTAAAGCCACATACTGCCTAAGCAGCTTTGGAAGCATAAAGGCCTGGACCTGTAATAACTTTTGTGTGTGGTATTGATTCACCAAGCGTGGGGAGCCCTACACAGGGTGTCAGGGGACTTGCCTAACCCTTCTCTACCTTTTATAACCTACCACGCATCTACCTCCACTGCGAAGTCTCGCATTAACTCTCCCCAGGAGACCCCAGGTAACTCTGCACTGGAGTCACCCCAGACTGAGAAAAACCCTAGGTCAAAAGCAAGCCCCATCATGACATCTGATTTTGAAGCCAGCAACAATCAATACAGCTTTAAAATTTGATAACAAGGAACTATGGTAGAAAATAATCAGGTTTTCTGTAAAAGGCAGAGGCAAATTTTCTCTGTACAGTTTGCTCTTTCACTTTAGAGTTCTACTCTGTGGGGCACATTTACTTGTTCGTGTGTTTGTGCATTCATGTGCACCTGTCGTTTTCCACGGTTGTACTCGCATAGATCTCTGGTAGGATGTGAGTGCTTTTGTTGGAGCTAATACGCACCCTCGACTGGGGATAGAGGGTGAGGAGGGAAAAGAGGGAAGCAGAGCGGGGCTGAGCATAGCCCGTGCATGAATTTATTCAGAAGCATTTCGGCCTGCGCGCATGTCTTCATCACTTCAGCGATAATTAAATCTCAGCATCACAGGTGATGTCCTCACGCAGTCTCTCTCCCTGGTTCCCACTGGGCCAATGAAGCAGGCCTCCCCGTGAGGCCTGTTAGCACAGATCAGGTGGTAATGTGGAGGGACAGATGAGCTTTAGCTGACAGATGGCAAGATGACCTGGAAAACCTGCCCCTTTTTCTAGGATCAGGCAGCAGCTGACAGGTATTATTTCATAAAATAACGTCTAAAAGGAATCGCCAGGGTCTTCACATTAATCTGAGGCTGCAACCAGCCATGTAACGTTTATGTCAGAACAAATCTGTCTCTATGCAGGAGAGGGAAAGTGGTTTTTGATGAAGTTGTTCATAAATTTTAATATAATATGCCTGATGGTGTCAGATATAGTCTCATATCTCTTTTATATTTAAAGGCTCTAGTGAAACATAGAAATATTCAATCTTCAACAAGCTACTTTTAAATAACTAAAAAGTTAACCAAGGATACCTTACTGCCTCTCTCTCTCTCTCTCTCTCCCTCCTGTATTTTCAATAAAGAACTGGTTCACTTATGCACCCTTTCTAAAAGAAAATGCTTTCAATGCCATGAAAAGCTTTTTGCCTGAGGTATCAAACAAAAGGAGTGAGGCTGTTTCAAGATTGCTTTTATGGAAAACGTGTTTTCTGGAAAAGAAGAAACTTGTCCAAACCCACAAGTAAACAACAATGGCAGGCAAGAAGCCCTGTTCTACACACATAAATAATATTTCACAACTTCTGGTGGGGGGAGGAAGCACTATTGACTGGTTGGCAGAGATAACCCCTTCATTAAATGAGCTCTCCACCACCTGACATTTAAAGGCATCAGTCCAAATGAACATACAAGGAATTCTACCACCTGGATGGGGTTTAGCTTTGTATGTCCCATGTGCATTTCCTCAAAGAAAGATGCAGCCAGGTACACCTAATGCTCAGCTTGCATTAGCCCTCTAAATAGCAAACTCATTTTAGTCATGTTCTAGATGTTTGTACTTTACCATCAGAGTTTTTAAACCATAGAAAAATGGTGACACTTTTCTGTTTATTTGATTATTATAAACTAAGAAGAAGCATTGATTGTGATTATGTTCAAAGAGGGAACATTTTCTTCTCTGTGGTCCTTTTTATAGAGGAAGATTGCCTCTCTGAGCACCTCTAAGGATAATGATGGAGTGAATTCATGAACATAACAGACGCACAAATAACCTGGAGAAGCTAGGAGCGTGAGGACAGGGCCACCCCCCCACACCTCGGAATCACACTTTCACCTGCCCATCTGGTGCAGGCCTGGGCTTAGCGGCAAACACACCACACGGAGAAGCGTGCCATTTCTATTTCAAAACATGTCCTGAAAAGAATCTGTGAAAGAGAGTAACTCCTTTGGCGAACCACAAGAAAAATATAAATACCAAAACATCCCTTTAAAAAGCTCAAATCACTGAAGAATAGGAGAAAATTACATAGCCTACCTAGGTACTTTTAAATGACTATCTAGCCCAAAGCCCCCTGACATACCACTTTAGCGAAATTGCCTTTTTAAAAAGTAAATTCACCATATAGTATGTTATAAAAGGAATTAGAAATTTGAATGTATTCATAAAGATATTTATATTTCATTATAACCTTGTTGAATCAACCTATAAAAAAACTTCTCAGTGGCACTAGTTTTGGTGACAATTTTGATTGTTTTTACTCTAAATTAAGCATGCAATTAAATTATAAATTAATGTTGCAAGTACATTATTTAGATCTAATCGTTATAGAAGTATTTTAATTGAAACAGAACTAATACTTGATGACTAATTTTAAAAATTAATAGAAATTATTCTGGAATTGTATACACATAATATCTACCAAACATGTTAATTAAGTTTAACACAAACATAAATTCAATATTTACTTGGCAATATTTTTTATGTGAAATTAAAGCTTTTGCTTTTATGTGTCAAAGTTAAGGGACTTTTACTATCTCTTTTCTGCAAATGTATCTGTAATATATTATGCAGAATTTATACTTTGAGATTTTAGAGTAAAAATTCACTGACTCATACAACACAAACTAAGTGCAGAAATTTCTGGATTATTTTTCGCTCTTACTGTTTTGTCAAAACCTAATGTCAAACAACTTCCAGAAACAAATTTATTTATTTATTTTTATTTTTTTGTGCAACCAGAGATTGAACTCCTGCCCTTGCTCTTGTCAGGGAAGCACTTATTCCATTGAGCCATTTCCCTGGCCCAGCAGACAAACTTATTGGGCTGTGGAGATAGCTCAGTAGAATAAGTGCTTGCCTGATAAGTGCCAGGTCCTGAGTTCATTCCCTGTTACCACAAAAAAAAGATAAAGAAAAGAAAGAAAGAAATTTATAGTCTTCTAAATTTACATTTATTTTTTATTTATTTTATTTTCTATGTATTTGGTACAGGGTCTCACTTTACCTTTGATTTTCAAACATATAGTACTTTTAGAAGTTTTTTGGGCATTCTTATTTCATTAATTAATTTAGTACTGAATTAAATTTTTATACACATAGATAGTATGAACAAATTGGTGAGCCAATGATAAGGTTGTTTTATAAATATTCCATTCATTGTCAGGCACAAAGCAGTACTGGTATCCCTGAAAGTGGGATGCTATCTACGAGAATTGAGCATGATGTTGATACCAGTTAGTCTAATTTAGAAACCAGAGAAAATATTAGCAATCAATAGTATACCAACTTATTCTTTATTTGTTCTGTATGTCAATTTCTTAACCTATAAAATTTCAATAATAATAAACTGTCAACTTTTCTTTCTATTCTGTTCTTTAACAAATGCAAAAGACATAAAACAGGGCCTGATGTATAGCTATACTCAGAAAATTGCATCTATATTATCAATATTATTGCTATCTAACTTTTATGTTTATTTTAAGAATTCACACACAAAGAAAATAACTAATGACAGGTATAAAAGAGATTCCTGATTTGGCACTTTTGTACCTGTCTAAATCTTCAAAACTATTGCTATATTTCAATAAGTATTAAGTAGAGATTGTTTTCAATTTTCATTAAAGATTTTATGTTCTTTTAATTTGATCAGTGAACTTTCATTGCTATGCAAATATGCAACTACTGTTATCCTTTTTTTTTTTTTTTGTGGTACTGGGGACTGAACTCAGGACCTTGGTCTTGCCAGGCAAGTGCTTATTCTACTGAGCTATCTCCCCAGCCACTGTTATCCAATTTTTTTATCTTTGACAAAATTGACTAAGGTTTTTTAATTATTCTTGATAAAAGTTAATATTATATAGTAGTAAAGATGTTATGCTTGTGTGGTTATGCATGTTTGAATTTTGTCAGATACTCTCTCCAGAATTTGTTGAAATAGTCTGAATATTTTGAACAAAGACAGATGTTAACACAAGGTGATTTTCTTACTGTGTGTATTTGTGTGTGTATACTTGTAAACTTCTATTTTTAGTACACTTTAAATGTTAAGTATTAAGCCGGGCGTGGTGGCGCATGCCTGTAATCCCAGCACTGGGAGGCTGAGGCAGGAGGATTGTTGTGAGTTCGAGACCAGCCTGAGCTACAAAGTGAGCTTAAGGCCAGCCTGAACTGCACAGTGAGACCCTGTCTCAAAAAGACAAAAATAAATAAATAAATAAATAAATAAATAAATAAATAAATGTTAAGTATTATAAGAACATCCGGCTTTTACTTTCAGATATGCTTGAGTTTGTAATTAAAAGAAAGCCTAGTATGTGTACTGTCTTTCTCACACATGGGGCTTTAGGAAGGATTGATTTTTCTTTTTCTTTTAACCCAAGACAAGTCATATTTTCTGTCTTTTTCAATAGCCATTGCAAGAATTTATTCTACTGCTACAACCAATTCTAAAAATTAAGAAAAAAATTTTTCATATTAAAATTGTTTTTACTTAACTAGATTAGATTAAAAATACAGTATATTTTTATACCATGTCGCAATGTCTTCAGTAACTCTCACAGGATATGCCTAATTGTTTTAATCTCCTTTGTGAGGACCCACTTGACAATACGCAGATGATCTGTTCTGCGTTGGTGGCCGAGGGGCTTGAGATGGTAGTACTCCTTAACTGCGATTCGTCTGTATTTCCTCTCTTCATTAATAATGTGAATTATGTTACGTATGTTTTAAGGAAACCATTTATTTTTTATGCTTGCCCATAAACTGGACTATGACAATGATTAGAGTTGAATAAGAACATTAAGGAGTCCCAAGAAACAATGTAGAGAAAGTATTTGTTTATGTGATTCAAAGCATCAGCACTATGTTCCACTCTCAAATATGGCTACTGGAAATGGTGATGATCCTGTAATTACTGCTGAGTTCTGTCTCCTTTGCTTATTTTAATATTAATACTGACATGAATTAGAAAAGCTAGGTCAGTATTCACCTAAAGCACCCACATATTCCATACTATTACTACTGTTTTTTTGATTAATTGTCATTATCTTATACAAATATTTATTTATTTATTTATTTAGGCCCACTCAGCCCACCCTGCGGGCAGGGCTGGCTTGGCCTCTCGTGCCAGGGATCAAATCGTGACCCCTTGCACCTGCCTAAGCTTGCTGAAGCAGATAATTTAGACCACTGAACTATCTTTCTGGCCCCCATGTACATTATTTTAGCCTGGGAAGGAGAGGGTACTTAGAAACTATCTGATCAGTTTAGTTGGCGTCTAGGAGTGGAGAAGCTATCCTACAGGCGAGATAATGGTTCTCCTGAGTCTCTTGATTTGGAAAAGGGCACTGTTATTATAATCCCACTGAGTAAAAACAGCATATGGGCACATCTTGAAGATATTCAGGTAATTTTATTAATTGATATGTGCTTGGATGTAATGTCTCCTTGTGTCCGTGTCCAGAAAAAGACCATTCCAATGCTTATGGAAAAATTCTTTTCCCTGTCAGTTACATTGTTATTTTGATGAAATAAAGTTAATTTCAACTTCAGTTCTCTTAAAGTTGAATATTCCCCAGCTGAGTTATAGTCAGGCTGAGTGAAAACACTTGGTTAACTTTCTCGTAGTTGAAATTTCTCAGCAATCTTTTTATCTTATTTTCGTGGCTCGTGCATCAAGTCTGATGTTCTCAATCATTGTAAATAACTTCAGACGTCCACCTGAAGCCTTCCTGCACCAGGCAGATGCGCCTCTCTTCTTTGTGTGCTTGGAAACATGTGCTCGACCCCTACTAGCTGGATTCCCTCTCTGTGGTTGATATAAAAACCCAAGATTGATAGATTTCTGAAGCAGTCATCAATTTTACATGGAGAATTTATGAGAAGCTTTTCTTCAGGTAAGATAAAATGTTAGCCTAGGGCTTCTGACTCATGTTTGACATCGTTGGCAGCTACAGAGTGAAATAAAATCTCTTTTTCTACAAAGGCATGCTTTAGTCAATTTAGTGAAGAATAGACATTTACAGAAAAGTTTTCTTTCTTGAAGTGTGTTAAAGTGTTTTTATTTTCACTATAGAATAAGATCTATTTAGAAAAAACTTAGATTTAATTCTTCTCAGAGGAAGAACAGTAGATGGTCTCTCAAAGGACATTCATGTCTTTGATGATCCTGGGATGATTGGGATCACAGAAGGCTCCCAATGATGACATACAACTGAAGGACACTTCAAATATGGGTAATTCCTGAATGACACCCAGAACAGAGACAGATATTTTGGAAAATCCAAATCTCTTTTCAAAATTTACTTCTGCAGGTGGGTTATACTCCCCTACTATGTACTTAGCAACATTTTTTTTAAACTCTAAAACACATAGGCCTTTTTGCCTGAGTTAAATTTGTTTCCTTAGCTGGTAAAGCTTTTCCTTTCCATATGGTCAGGATAGCTAATTTAGTTTCTCTCTGAGGTGGCCAACATTATAGTGTGGTATCATAGAATGTAAAAATAAAAGAAGGTATGAAAACCTTATTCTAAAAATGAAATAAAAACAGATGGGACATACGTTTCTAACGTATTTAATTTGCATCGTCTTTTTCTCCTTTTAAAGTTCTTGTGGACCAATCTTGTAAAAAGGCAAAACAAACCCTAAACACTTGAATTGTATGCCAGCAAGCTGCCAGGCTGGTCTTTTTATCTCCATCAACTCCATAAAAAAATCATCAAGAAGAAAAAAATAAAATCTCAACAGGCTGCATTTTAATGTCCTGAAAATTTTCAAATAAAATTTCTGAATAAAATTCTTTCAGTATTTTCACTTAAATGCTGTCAAGCTATTTCAGTGGGGGAAGAGTCATTTGAACGATTGAATGATCACAGGGATTCTCGGATAACTTTTCTGTTGCCCACCCAGTACGGCAAGAACACTCTCACGCGCTCTCACAGCAGCAGGCAGGTGACTTGACAATTTTAGGGCTCTTTCCAGCGCCTGTCCCTAACTTGACTACTGTTTTAAAGACTTCATTGTTCAGTCCAAGAGATCTTGTAAATCCTTCCCCAGCACTGTAGTTTCATCAGATTTGCCCAATGTAACGTTTTTAGTACCTCACTCTTCAATGCACTTGTGGTCTAGTATTACCTACTATATATGGCTAAGTCTAGGTCTGTACCATGTCAAAGCAAATGAATTAAGAGGCAAATAAATTAGGAGCATAGTTATTGGTTCTGTCTGAACAACTGCTTAAATATATTTTCCTCTACAGTTAACTGAATCCACTCTTTAAAAAAAGTCAAACTAGTTCTAAAGCACTTTACAGCTGTAAGGATGTGATCTAATATTCACCATTGTTACAAATTACTCTATATACTTTCCATACCACACATATTTCAGGACACATAGTGCGATAGTAGTGTAGCGATGAGATGAAGAATTGCAAATATAAAGTTTTGATATATACTATTCTACTTTTATTAGAAACTTTAAAAATACCTTTAAAAAATTAAAGAGGCCAGAGAGAGAGCTCAGTAGAATAAACACTTGCCTGGCAAGTGCAAGGACCTGAGTTCAATCTCCGTCTCTGCCAAAAAAAAAAAAAAAAAAAAAAACCAGAAAACAAAAAACAAAAAACAAAAAAACACCTTATTTACTGATAGCTACTCCTAATTTTACTTAAAATTACACTCAAATAAATATTCACATTACTTTTATTTAAATAAGCCAAGATAACTGCATGCATAGAGTATTTTGCTTTTCTCAGTTTTCAAATAAACAATGAAAATATTCATATAAGGGACAATGAAAATCCTTTAATATTTATAATTCTGATATCTAACAAAAATATACCAATATTTCAACTAATAATAAATTTATATCTAACTTATTCTCTCTTAATTCAAAAGCGTTGATGATAGTGTCATTGGTTACTGGAGCAGACATGAAAGTTGTGGGTTGGTCAGAGTTTTAGCAATCTCTGCAAACTAGACAGGTGTTTTACCCAGCTAAGCCATGGTGCCCACATAACCTCTGAAAACTTATATAGATATCTAAATAACAAAATTTGGAAAGGAAAATGAAACCACAGTTGACATTACTGCTATTTGAAAATTTGCTTTCTTACAATGCTTGATAGCTTAGTTTTGCATATTTTTAAGTAAAGTTGTTTACTAAACAAATTATATGCAGTGCATTAAGGAGCTACAGGAAAAGATTTGTGTTTGAATTCATGGATTAAGCAACTGTTTTCAGGTGAATTTTGCAGCCAACTCTGCTCTATCCATGGCCCCCAATGCATGGGAGCAAGTCACCCATGGGAGAAGCACAGTAGGTCCCCAGAGTGATCCCAGCTACTGAGAGCTGTCAGTCTTTCTGTTGAGAACAAGTATAAAAAGATCCCACTCTTTTGTAGATATTGTTGGTGAGTCATGTCATCTCTTTACAAAGATATGTTCAGATTCTAACTCCCAGAACCTCAGAACCTGGCCGTATTTGGAGATATAGTCTTTATGGTGACCAGTGAAAATGAGATCATAAAGAGGCTTCTAACCTGATATAACTGGTATCTTTGTTATAAAGGGAAAATGGGACATGGGAGGACACTCACAGAAGGAAGACTATGTGAGGATGTACAAGGGGAGAAGGAACAGAAATGCAGAGGACTGAGTTACATAGCAGGACCTAACCAGGGAACTCAGCAACTCAGGGATTGGGTTAGGATGTCACCCATAACCAGGGAGTGTTACATAACCAGGAAAGTCCCAATATTGCTGACAATCCCTCAGGAACTAGAAAAGAAGCAGAAAGATTCCTTCAAGATTCACAGCAACTAAGGCTCCAGGGACACCATGATTTGGATCTAGCCTCCAAAACGAAGACATTTTGTCACGCTGTCATGGTGACATTAGGAAACTAGTAAGCTTGATGTAGCTAATGCTTCTGAGTCTAGGAAGGAAGGAGGGAAGGAGGGAGGGAGGAAAGGAGAAAGGGAGGGGTAGAGAGAGTCCGTGTACAAGCTAAATACTTAAATACAAATTGTAGGAAATGAACTACAAAGAGAGACACCAAAAATGATAGTATTCCTGATTTGCCATATTTGAAAATAATCTCTTGTTCATACTCCTTGCCATTATTATTTGAGTCTAACATTCCAAACATTTCCAATTGCTGCACAGGGAAAATAACCAGAAAAGAGAAAAGTGGCAAGTGGCTGTGTTAACAATGACACCAGTTAAGTTTTAGGAAAAAATCATGAAAGAAGAGAAGATGGTCAGATTCTTCCTGAGAGGGCATCTGTAAATCACTGTGTAAACACCCAGGAACTGCTTACCCAAAGTCAAGAACTAACCAAGCAGTACCAGCTGTAAAAAATGGAAGTGTGCAGGAAGTGGAGGACTCCTCCAACATCTGTTGGGGCCATTAAAAATGAAAAGTAAATCCAAACTGGCAATATAAGAGATTTATTTTTCTACATTAACCCTGACAGCAACTGCCAATTTTTTTTCAATCTTTTGCCACACAAGTACTTTTCAAGGGGCATAAGAATCGGCGCCAACTGAAAAAGCAGCAAAAGGTGGAAAAATTGGGATTAAGACAATTTAATATTGATGGCAAGCATCCAATAAGATGAAGGAAAATGGAGTAATCTGAGATGTCAAACTGGTGGGAACACTTCAACATTCTCCAGGAAAATATAATCACCAGGGGAGAATATAAATCTGAAGTGCACCTTAAAATCATAGCACAGCCAAACAAATCTTTATAGGCAGTGCCATACTCTGCAAAGCAAAGAACTTGAAGACTTCATAATATTATGAGCTAAGTACCTTAAAGAATATTCAAGTGATTTTCAGACATAGCCCAAGATGATACCTCATTTCACGGTCTTAGCACATCATTCACACACAGAGATACAAATCCTTTTCACACAGAGCCCAGAGTTACCAGTTTGCCATGCTCATTGCTAGGGGATGCGGTTCCTTTAAGTGTTCAGAGTCAAACTCCTATTCTGTATTAGACAATGGATAAAAAATGCTAGTTTGTTTTATTCTCTTTTTCCTTATTTTCCAATTCTATTTACTAGCTATGTTACAAGGTTTGAATCCTACAATCCTGCACCTACATACACTGATCATTTGCTTTAATGGTTTCATTTTATTTATACATGTGGAAACAGCAGAATTGTTTGACGAGAGGGAATATATCAATAAATTATATATATGGGCTTCAGCCATCAATAGACTTTATTCTAATATTTACTAGATTATGAATGTCATATTTTTCATCATATTTAGACAGTTTACTCTATCACCAAACTCATATAAGTTTGAGAGCAAAGAAGGGAACTAAAAATAAGTGTGCTAGAACAATAGGGTAAAACCTGTACTATTCTTGACAAACTGTATTTGTGGACACGTGTTGCCAGAATAATTTCAGCCTCCTAGGGCTGATGAACCAAATAAAATTTGTGTAAAGCACCCAGGCAATCATATCTACATTTGCTGTTCTTGTTATCAAGTACTTTGTTCTTGGTAAGTCAGGTACAGAACCAGAAGTCAAGCCACAGCTACCTTCTTCCCCTACATGGTACATTAGTTTTTAAAACAGGGTAGATGAAGCAGGATGCAAATAAGAAGCAGAGCATTAACATCTCAGTATAATACATTGACACTTCTTAGTAATCTATTGTTTCTACTACAGCTGCATGTTGAATTCTGCGATTACAACTGCTGCAGGACTCTAACCCCAGATTTGAGGTATTTGTCTTCTTTCTTTCACTATTTTCTTTAGAAAATGCTCAATATGACACTGTAAATAAAATAGGCACTGTTACAATTGGGTGATTTTGCTTGTTCTTGTGCTATTCTACTGAATATTTTAAGGACTGTAGAGTGACATCACATCTTAATTAAATAAATACCTGTTTAATGAATGTTGATTAAGATCTTACCTATTTAAGCTAGTTTTCATCACTTTTTCTTTGAAAAAAATATCCATTTTGCTGAAGCATTTTGAAGAACATGTATTTACTCAAAGGAAATAAATCTTATTACGTGATTCTTTCATTTTCAATTTTATTTTATGACTTTAGTTATCTACACCTATCTAAATATGATGATATATTTCTGTATGATGAATAAAATCAACATTCAAATTAGGATATTAAGATTTTTTTCAGGACTGTAAAAAAGAATTGTATAAAATTATATGTAAAATGTTTGGAAAATAGACACATTAATGGTGCAAATCTTTTTTTTTTTTTTTGTCTTCTTGAGACAGGGTCTCACTATGCAGTTCAGGCTGGCCTTAAGCTCACTTTGTAGCTCAGGCTGGTCTCGAACTCACAACAATCCTCCTGCCTCAGCCTCCCGAGTGCTGGGATTACAGGCATGTGCCACCATGCCCGGCTAAATGGTGCAAATCTTTTGACTACTAATTCAACTGTAACAGTGACCTACACCACAGGCAAAACTTGTGCTTGAAGAATGATTACTTTGTCAAGATAAATTTTCGGTGCTCAGCCTTGTCTTCTGTTAGCTATGTGCATGATTCTGAGTCAATTAATCATCTCTTGTTTTAACCAATGTATATTTAAAATTTTGTTATTTTGAAATGATCACTGGAATTTCCCAATTTAGTTGAAATCCTGTTCTATGAACAACAATAAGAAACTCAATTACTTTGTGGTTTTGAGGTTTACTGGAGGTAACATCCAACAGTGGGCCTATCCTGTCAGCTGTGTCCAGTTCTTGCATTGGCAAACTGTAACACTTATCCAGAGCATTTCTGTAGTGTTAAGTTTTGGTCCGTCAGAGATTGGCTACTCATCTTGCAGATGTAATTCCAATCTTCAACTTTTCCATTTTCCTCCAGAAACCTGACTTTAATCTTTGCTTCACTCTTGAATCTCTCGCAGAAGGGTGGCATGATCAGGAAGGACACAACCTGTGGCCCTTCTGTTTGGAGCAGAAGCTGGTTGAAAATTGTGCATATCTGTAAAAAAAGTTAGCTGCAGTGGTAGTCTTGAGGGATTTAGAACTTTCATTGATTTTATTTTGAGAGGACGTGTACTGCTAAGGGCTTAAGAGTGAGTTCATAAACTACTGCTCTCATTTGAAGGCAAATTTGGAACATGAAGAACAATAGGCTTCATTCACTGTATTGCCATTTTGGACTCATAACTGGGAACTGACCCCAATATGCCAAGAAGTAATGTGGATCCATAACATTAACTCTAATACCATAAGACATTTATAGAAAAGTGCTTTTATTTCTTAAATATTTAAGAAAGTATGTGTTTGTATTTGCTTAATAAACTGTTCTATATCTCCAGACTCAAGAATGGCTTTGAACTTCCAGTAACCTGCAAATTGTTTCTAAAAGATCTTAGGGATTGTGCTAATCACATTAGACACAATTATTAGATCCTCTGCTTTGCTCAGCTGAAATGTATCTCCTGGAGTCACACATTCAAGCCCAGGGTTGGTAGAGCTTTCAGTAAAATATCAGTAAACATAATGTTTACTTATTCTCCTGTATTTATCTCCAAAGTTGACTTCTATTATCAGCGCTATATACTCATCATGTTTTATGATATATTGAGAATATTACACTAATTATTAATATTCAACTGGAAATAACACTTTGGTATGAGAGGTGTAAAAATAAATAGAAATTTAAAATACAGATAAAAAAGGCATTTTATAAACAATAGAGAAAGTAGTTCCTGCACCAAGAAGACACATTATGGAAACCTAAAGTGTAATAAAATCAGGAACAGAAAAACTCTAGTGCAAGTCATATGTTAATGATATTTTTTCTATCGACTTGTTGATTTGTTGCTATAAATTAATATTAAAAATCCAATTCATCACTTCTTGGTTTTTGGCCAAGATCAAGCACAAATATCCACTTCAAACCTTTTATATATTGTATTTATCATATTAAATTTACAATAAATTTTGTAGCTTTTAAGTTATTTTTAAAGTTAGTGGCTTGGAGATTTCGAATTCAAACTTTAGCTCAAAAAGGGAAAATAAAGTATTTTTTATAGTATATAGAAAAATGGTTTTATTTCTTAAAAATTTAAGAAACTATATTTTTGTATTTGTTTAATAAACTGTTCTATATCTCCAGACTCAAGAATGGTTTTGAACTTCCAGTAACCTGCAAGTTATTTCTAAAAGATCCTAGGGATTATTATTATTATTTTTTTTTTTTGTCTTTTTGAGACAGGGTCTCACTATGCAGTTCAGGCTGGCCTTAAGCTCACTTTGAGCTCAGGCTGGTCTTGAGCTCACAACAATCCTCCTGCCTCAGCCTCCCGAGTACTGGGATTACAGGCCTGCGCCACCACGCCCGGCTCGATCTTAGGGATTATATATATATATATGTATATATATATATATACATATATATATATATATGTTTGAGTAAAATATGACATAAGGAATGAATGTTTGAACATACAATCAAGACCTAATGAATAAATACTGTTACAGTTGAATTTTAAATAATGAAAAATTTAATGACAGTTTATTCTAGGTTCTTTATATATATGTAAAAAAAAATAGAAAATATGTAACTTCATTATATAATATATTTTAATACATAGTTTAGTAAATGTTATTTGTACTCCACCTCCCAAGTTTTCTGAAATAATCATATATTATAAAGTATTTTTCTAGTCACATAAAGAATAATATTACTGAATATACTCAAGCAATTTTGTCGTTCTTCAGTTTTATAGGAATAAAATTATTTAAAATTAAATCAATTAGAAGAACCGAGAATAAACTGTCATTGAATTTTTTGATTGTTTAACAGTCAACTGTAACAGTACATAATCATTAGGTATTGACTGTACATTGGAACATTCATTCCTTTTATCATATTTTACTCAAATATCTCAAGGGACATTTCATTAAAATGATTCTATCTTAGAAACCTTATAAGACGTGGAAGCAAATAGCCCATAGATGCCACTTGTAACAAAGATGCTGAACTTACACCTTCTCAATTAGGAAGTAAATCCTATTTTAATGCCAAGTAAGTGAATTCATGTCTATTGCTTACAAAGCAAAATACTTAAAAGAAAATAATTTACCATTACCAACAAATTAAGCAGTATTAGAATTTGATGATCTTGCTGTCCCTCATAGATATAGATACGTATAATCCTAAGGGTGCTTCTGATGCTTCACAAAGTTTTATTTCTCAACATCTCAAAATAGTCAACAGAAGCTAAGATCAGCCTTATTTGTGTTTTGAAACCATTGGGTACATCGTTTCTGCTGGCCTTGAACTCTCTAGGGGCTGGGCTCAGAGTCACACAGGCTCCCAAGTCTAGAGAGGTAAGCGTGCGGCACCAACTGGGCTTAAGATTTACAATTTTTGGTAAACTCAAAAAGAAAGGTAAAAACAAAAAATTGATAAGAGGGGGAATAAATTAAATCATAATATTGGTTTTAATTATTGCAAGTAAAAATTAGTAATACCATAATACTAGAGAGGTATTTCCTGAGATAAACACTTTCTAATGTAATACAAATCAGTTGTTTTATATTTTTACTTTTAATTTTTTGAGAATTCAACAATGTTTGTTATCTTTTGCATTGTTGATTACCAGGTACACGTAAAACTGGTCAAAAATATTAAGCATTGTTTACATACCTTTTACTTATTTATTTATTTTTTATTTATTTTATTTTATTGAAGTACAAATGTCAATCAGACAGTTTCAAGACACCTTAACCATACAGATTCGATAAATTAATACATTGCAAACTGTTTTCCTAATGTTTTGATATTGTACCAGGTGCATACATGATATTATATTTCCAGATATTATTTTAGCAGATATCCTTATCAGTGAATTAAGAGTGTAGCTGCTTACTTATCTTATTTTTTTATACCTGAATTATATCAAAAATTCAATAATTATTTTCCTAGTGGATGAACGTAGTACTAGAAGCCGACATAATATCCTGTCCAACCACCATTAGTGCAGATCTTGCCTCTCATAGAATTATGTAGAAGCACAGCGTTATCTATCCCAACTGTACTGTCTATACACACACATCATGATTTTTTCCTTCTACACCCCTTCCTTTGTCTACACCTGTCAAAAGAGGGCATTCCATTGACATCAACTAACTTAAGTACTTGAACTCGACACCACAATCTAACACAGTCCAGTATTCTACAACCATAGTGAGTTACTCAAAGAAATTGTTGACCATAGCCATTTACAGCTCAGCTTAATATTATGGCCTCACGATGTATACTTCATTTTTATACTTTTCTGCTGGATGGTTAAGACCTAGGTAGATCAAGACCTATATACCAACACATGAACTTTATATTTCCTATGTGGTCAGTGAAGTCCTCTCAGCGTTTATCTTGTAGTCCTGTATATTATTCTGTAGATACTTTGTCTGTGTCATCCATGTGGATGAGTCACGGCCAATGCTTGACCAGTTTGCTCTCTGTGAGAGCTTGAGAGAAAGTTTTCTCTTCATGTGACTCTCCCCAGGCACACTTTAGAACTTCAATCTCTTTTGTCTGTGTCTCCATAATCTCCTTGTTCAGAAAATTTGGAGCTCACCTGAGTTTCATGATGTTGCAGTACAGGTTCTCCTATGTCCTGAGTCTTCGCTGACCTTCAAAGCCTAGGGCCAAAATGTTGGCTGGCCTTGTGGCTCTTCTATTTCTCCAACTCTGACTTGTGATCTTAGGTTGTTAACCATCCAGAAGAAAAGCTGATTAGTATCCTGCAGCATATGCCATTCACTTTGCCTTATCTGACTCAATTGATTTTACTTGTTCTGCGCTACCTTTTGTATTTCTGCTTTTCGCTTGTTATACTAGGGAGACTATACAATATTTACACATGTGTGTCTGGTTTATTTCTCTTATGAGTATATGTTCTAGTGGCAGCCACTTCACTATAAATGCTTCAAACTTATCATTCTTAATAGCTGAGTAATACACCATTATATAGAAATACCACATCTTTAGACAACCCACAAACTTTTGAAAAAATCCTAACTAATAAGTAATCAGACAGAAGACTACTGTCTAGAATTTATAAAGAACTAAGATATAACAGGGCCCTCAAATTTAAAGACCCAATTCAGAAATGGGCATCTGAGATGAATACACACTTCTCAGAGGACGAAATTAAAGAAGCGAATAAATATATGAAAAAATGCTCCACATCACTAGCCATTCATGAAATGCAAATAAAAACAACACTGAGATATCATCTCACTCCAGAAAGAATGGCTATCATAAGGAAATCAACCA
>PVKA01013376.1:10017-55206 GCA_004027165.1 Ctenomys sociabilis | reverse complement strand
TTTTTTTTTTTTTTTTTTTTTTTTTTTTTTTTTTTTTTTTTTTTTTTTTTTTTTTTTTTTTTTTTTTTTTTTGTCTTTTTGAGACAGGGTCTCACTATGCAGTTCAGGCTGGCCTTAAGCTCTCTTTGTAGCTCAGGCTGGTCTTGAACTCACAACAATCCTCCTGCCTCGGCCTCCCGAGTGCTGGGATCACAGGCATGCGCCACCATGCCTGGCTGTTCAATTTATACTTGGACAATGACTAAGAACTACCAGAATTGAGTCTCGTAATTTAAAAGTTGTTTAGAAGTTCTTTTCTTTTTTACTTGATATTAGTCCCCAATTCAGTTAATTTTCATTTTCTTCCTTAAAAGAAAATCACATTTTCCCAATATTTAATAACACATTTCATCCTTGTTTTTCTTTCCTTTTTTTATATTCTAGGGAATGGTTTACAAAGTGTTCAGGATCTCACTACTAGATCAGAGTCATAGTGATCCACCTGTTTACAGCCTCCCAAGAGCTGGGATTACAGGCATGTACCACCATGCCCAGTTTCAATTGCAGTCTCAGCGCATTTTGGAGGCAGAGAACACAGTAGGCCTGGGGATAAAACCTCCCACCCTTCAGCCTACTTAAAGTTGCTTTAATCCTCTAAGCTATTTGGCCATACCTTCATCTTCTTCTTTTGGAATTCAATAGAAGAAACTTCAATGAAGTAGGAGGATCTTCATGAATTTGAGGCTAGCCTAGTTTACATGGTGAATTTAAGATCAGCCTAAACTATATAATGAGACTCTGTCTGAAACATCAAACAGATTAAAAACAAAGCCCCTAAAATCATAGAACAACCACTTTCAAGATCCATATGCTTTCAACAGATCTTTCCAAATAGAACTTGGTTCAATCTAAAATGCCCTCTAGGAAATGGTCCCGAGAAGAACAAATTGAATCATATTAAATTTAAGAGATTCTGAACAGCAAAATAAATACGTAATAGAATGGTAAAATGACAATGGAAAAAAATACATTGTCAGTGATTTCTCAAACAGAGGACTGGTATCTAGAATATATAAAAAATTAAAAAATAGACCCCCCCAAAATAATAAAATACTCACCTGAAAGAGAAGGACTAGAAGGCCAAGCAAGTGGATAGAAAAATCGCAGAAATATAAATGTCCATTAGATATGTGAAGGAATGCTTACCATTGCTAGCTGATACAGAAACATAGAGTAAAACAACACTGACTTTCTTTTTTACTATCATGTAATCAAGTAATACTAAATTTTGCAGAGGTTACACAAAAAAAGAGAACCCTTATAAAGTACTTATGGGAATGTAAACTAACACAATGAGAAATCAGTAAGGAGATTCCTCAAAAATCTAAAACCAGACATTCCACTTAACCCAGATGTTGTCCTTCTAGATATCTTCCCCAAAGAAAGAAAGACACCCATTACAGGGAAACATGCTTGTCCATATTTACAGTAGCACATTTCATAATAGTTAAATCTTTGAAGCCCATTTACCCATTAAAGTATGAATGATTTTAAAGACTGGGCTTGGTGAGACACACCTGTAATTCCAAAACTGGTGAGGCTGAAAGCTGGAGGATCACTGTGAGTCTGAGTTGTGTAGTAAGACCCTGTACTTAACACATGAAAAAGAGATAGTGCATTTTTACATATTCCTTGTTTTTTTTTTTTTTTTTTGACGGAACCGGGGATTGAACTCAGGCCCTTGCCCTTGCCAGGGAAGTGCTTATTACATTAAGTCATCTCCCTGGCCCCAGTGCATTTTTAAAATGTAGTGTTTTTAAATGAAATATTACTCTGGTATAAAGAAAGCTTGAGTCATTTGTAGGAAAACGGATACACCTTCAAACAATAATGTTAATTGCAAGAAATCAGGCACATAAGATTAAATGTCACATAGTTTCTCTCACATAACTGATCTGGAGTAAAAACACGACCAATATATAAAATAGATAATAAGAAGTGGTGAGAAAAAAAGTAAGAGATGGTGGGGAAAAAGGAAAGGCTAAGGGGCAAATAGAAGTATGGAGACATGTTATGCATCAACTCCACATGGAACATGTAAAAACTATACACTGAAAATGTGTACAGAAAAAGAGGAAGTGGATCAAAGGATAGGGGCCAGGGGTGAAAAAGGGAATTAAAATGTGTTATACATGAGTACAAACCTCCACCAGGGAATGTAAATATTATGTACTACATAAGGCACTGCTATTTTTTTTCAAGTAAGAATATTAAAAGATAACAAAGCACACTGTGGAGAGATTGGTAATTTGAGGCTAGAAAATCTGGTGCTGAATATACTGGAAGATGGCTTAAGGATCCAGTAAATTACCTGAGAATAAGTTAGAAATAGATATGGAAGGTGAGGAATAATCTGTAGAGTAACTTTATGTCTAATAGAATAGATTCCCTTGGCAAAACAAGCAGTTGGCAAAGTTGGGTAGAAATGTATGTAGAAACACTGTGAATACCTCAGATGAGTAAGAGTTTCACACATACTTGATTTAGATTTCATTTGCTCTTTAATTAGATAGTATTTAGATGTGATTTCGACTTAGTTAAGACTTGGGGATGCTGCACTGGGGCAAATGGACTCTTTATGTAAAATAATGTCAATTTGTGAAGCATTCAGTTGAAAGAACACAAACAATCATCTCACAAAAGAAGATTCTGAGTTTATTGGTCTTGCAATCGCACTTCAGTCCCTGCTTATATAACACTTTCCCTTTCGAATGCACAAGCTGGGTGAAGTGCTTTCCAAGGAAGTAATAAGTCAGCTACGTTGTTAAGCTAAAATAGGTTCTGGGTATCTGCCTTATTAGAAGCCATCCACAAATTCAACATTAAAATTTAACACTGCCTCCTGCAGAGCACATGTCAGCTCTCCTGGAGTGCAGCCAATGAATAGTAATGCTTAAAACCAAATTCAAAATTTCAGTTGATGTTTTAAACTAACCAAAGTAAAAAATTGCATGTATTGAAGTTCATGATATACACAATAACTGAACATTTTTAAGGCTTATAATACAGTTACGTTTATATTTTTCATTTCAAGTATTGCAATATTTCTAAGATTCTAAATTAAGCCCATAGATAATTTTACACATATTCATGAATATATCTGTAGACAACTCTTGGTAGTCACAAAGGCCAAAAAAGAAGATAGTATTTAATATTCTTCCTAAGTGATATTGAAAAATGGTATTTTCCTGTAGTGAACATGTAGTCTATTAAATAGTCTTTCAAATGTATTTGAAACAATATTCATTTTTTCATTTATTAAGTTTTTCTTCTTTATAGTTTTTGTGGAAGTCAAAGGAGGTTTAAAAATAATTCCTAAGGGGCCTCGGATATGGCTTAGTAGAATAAGCTCTTTCCTGGCAAGCTCAAGGGCTTCAGTTCAATCCCTCTTTCTGCCAAAAAAAAAAAAAATCCTTCTTAGTCAATGAGGAACAATTATAGGCTGGTCTAGGACAGAAGATGAATAGTGAAATACAACTTTAAAATAAAGCATTCCAGGGGCCAGAGAAATAGTTCCATAGAATAAGTACTTGCTTGGCAAGCGCAGGGTAATGAGTTCAATCTCCAGTACCACCAAAAATAAAATAAAGCATTCCAAAGCACAGAGTGGGCTAAGATAAGGAAGATTATATAGAAACAGAACACATGTGAGATGAATACACACTTCTCAGAAGAAGAAATACGAATAGAAAATGAATATTTGAAAAAAAATGTTCAACAACATTGATCATTAGAGAAATACAAATTAACACAACACTGAGATTCTATCTCAGAATAGCTACCATCCAGAAATTGACCAATAACCAATGATGGCAGTGTTGTGGGGGAAAGAGAATCATTTTATACTGTTGGTGGGGATGTCAATTAATATAAACAAATATTGCAGAACTGAGTGGAGATTCTGGGGAAAAAATGGGTTAGAGGTCCAATTTGACGTAGCTATTTCCTTTTAGGTTTTTTTCTCCCCCAGAAGAGTTAAAAACATCCTATCACAGTGATGTAGGTGCAATCATCTCTGTAGCAGCACAATTTGTAATAGCTAAATCTTGCAAGCAACCCGAATGCCCATCAAACAAGGAATGGATAAAAATGGTATTTTTATGTTATGAAGTACTACTCAGCTATAAAGAAGGATAAACTCAAGACTTTTGTAGGTAAATGGATGGAACTAGACCATAATTATAAATGAAATAAATCAGACCTACATGTGTAAATATTATATTGTTTTGCTAGTTTAAGAACCTGATGGAATAAATAAAATCTGAAAAGTACCACAGATACTATAAAAGAAAGTGCTCTAAATGCAGGAACAACTGAACTGATGAAAAGAACAAAAGAAAAAGGAAGGTGAAAAGATATATTTATGTATATATACACATTTTTCTAAATGTGTTTCATACAGGGTCTCATTAGGCAGCTTGGTCTCATAGTGATCCTCCTGCTTTCAGTCTACCCATTGCTGAGATTACAGAGGTGCACCACCACCCCAGGCCTCTGCAGCTGGCTCAAGGAGCTCGGGAGCAAGGCCAGCTGAAACGATGGGCATCCAACACTGCATCCTGAGTGTGCATAAGCAGGCACTTGGTCTGCTGAGCTATCCTGCCAGTCCTGGAATATTGTACCTTTAACATGAAAATTACATAGCAATTTTAAAATCTCAACCATTTATTGGTAAGTGTCTAAACATCAATAAAAGCTTCAAATGTTTAGGCCAGAAACCTGGGGTGATAGTGCACACCTGTAATCCCATCGCTGGGGAGGCTGAAACAGGATGATCACTATGAGTCCAAGGTGTGTAGTGAGACCCTGTACCAGATAAATAAATGAATGAATAAATAATAAATAAATAAATTTAAAATGTAAAAAAAATACATTTAGGTAGACATTGCCTAAATCATGCCTGATATTCTATCAACCGCCTAAGTTAAAATTCAGCCACCTGATATTAGTGACAATTTAGAACAAGGTACCTACATCATTAAAAGAAGTCAGTAACAACCTCCTAATAAGATACATCTGGCATAATTCAGATCCATCATTTCTCTATTATTTTTAGCAAAAGAAAATCATAATTAACACAAAAAGTAGGAAGTTTTGCCTTTAACGTACAGAAGATTACATATCCACAATAAAAATTTGCCAAGTATTAAAAAATGAAATAAATCAGGAACGGTTATATGTCCAGGAAATATTTTAGGAAATCTAATGAATAGTAGCTTGACTATTGTTCAGTATTTTATATTGAATTAATATAAACAAATACGTGATTTTGCACCAGAGAGACAATGTAATGTTTACACAACTGGTCTGATTTATTTCACTTACGAATATGGTTTTAGTTGTATTCATTTACCTAGAAAAGTCTTAGGCTCATCTTTTTTTATACATGATATACTCCACTGTAAAAGCGACACAACTTTTTGTTCATTCCTCAGTTGATGAGCATTATTTCCAAGATGTAGGTACTAGAAATTGCACTGCTATGAACATGGGTAAGTGTAAATAAAATCTGAAAGGTACCGTAGATACTACAAAAAGGAAAAGTAGCTATTAAAAGGGTAGGAAATGCAGGGGTAAAGGAAAGGAAAAAAGAAAGAAAAAAGGAAGGGAAATATATATTTGATGATAGCAGGGATCATTTTACTGCTGATTTCCACTGGTCTGTTGACAGGAACAGTTAATGCTTTTTTTTTTTTTTTTTCCTTTCCTTTGCAATGGTTTTTGATGGATTTTGCATGCTTATGTCTGCTAACCTAAACAATTAATTTTGTTTTGTTCTGTTCTTTTACAGGATCCGCAGGGTATTACTACACAGATCACTCATAGTGAACCTCCTCTTTTCAGCCTCCCAAGCGCTGGGTTATTTGTGGTTCCAAATCTCAGTTGCCATCTGCCACCCCCTGGGGAGAGGGCCTGCACTGGATGCTGGGTATCAAATTCTGGTCCCTGCTTCTGCTTAAGCAGGTGCATTAATCCACTCAGCTATCTGGCAGGCCCTGAATAGCTAATTTAAAAATAATAATATGCAATACAACAAACATTGTTGAATTCTTATCATCTTGTTTATTGAAACTATACCATTTCTAATGTTTTTCATTCTCTTTAAGAAGTAAAAAAATAAAATTTGAAATTATGTGCAAAAAGTATGTGCGTATGTATGAACATAGGCATGGATAGATAGATGGATATATAGGTAGGTGTTGAGACATCTTAATAGTTTTTATCTTAATGAAAAATTCATTTTTATCTATCTTTTCTGCATCACAAAATAGCTTACAATCTCACAATAAGCAACTCATCACATTTTATTACATTAAGCTCAGGTCGATTAGTACATGTAGGACAAAATCAGTTGATTCTATGTAATTATTTATTTATTAATAACCTCTTGATTTTCTCTACTATATTATTTTATATATTAGTTTTTTTGAGTTAACAATTATATGTTTTCCATATTGTAACTATCATTAGAAAATAAAAGTGAGTCTTCAGATGAATTAAGCCAAAAGTTAAGAGTTCTGTTTTGAACTTGGTATGCACTACGACTCACTACCTAATGGAAGAGCACAGATTAATTTTTATTAATTTGTTATCGTTAACCAGGCTACAGTATTTTTTCTTTAATCTTGTGTATGCCTGTTCTTGTAATATTTCTTTGTTTCTCATTTACTATTCCTTTTATTTCCATTAAAAGTTGTATGATGCACTGCGTCAGGGGTGAAGCATTAAAATTGTTGACTTGACATGTGTTGTGTATGCAGTTTGTCTTTTTCCTACGAGAAGCAGGTCTTAACCAAAACACTGACATGATTTCCAGTCTTCCTCTCCTTTCAGATGTCTCAGTCCAATGGGACTTCCCTTGCCAGAATTCTGGGCTCCCTCACTTACCTGCTGTTTTGCTTAAACAGACTATATTTCAGAATTTGCCCTCAAACTCCAGGGGACCCACATGTATTTCCTTGAATACACTGCACTCCAAATTGCTATTTGATCTCCTTTCTCCCCTGTGAACTCCTCACCCCAGTACACGTGGCTTGGGTGCAGACAACTACCCTTCTGACTCATTACGTTGTTCTTACCAGGATCGTTAAGTGAAAGTCTTTAATGTATGTCCTCCTGTGATGCAGTATTGAATTTATTACTTCCATTTCAAGAACTGGGGTTATAACTGGACAAAATTTTGGTAGGACACTGAGATGAATCAAGGTTGGGCTCCTAGAGCAGTGTTTAGGTGTGCATAAGCTGGATAAGTGGCAGACAACAGTCACATGGTTTTCTTTTAGTATAAACAGCTTTCTCTGTCATGATGTAGGTCAGACAGATGTTATTCTGTCCCTGGGTAGAGAAATAGCCTAAAGAAACTGTAATGCTATTTTTATGTGCATGAAGAGCTGTTCTGTGTCCCAGTAGGGCAGGCATGATAGATTTGAATGTTACAGGAAGTCAACTTTAGCTAAAAGTTTTCAAAACATACCTGTCTTCAATATCTCTGAATTTCAATACACAGAGTAGAATACTTATTTGTGTTCACTGAGTATCTGTTGAAGATGAATAAGCACTTCTGTCTTTGTCATATTACTCGGAAGGTAGCTTCATTATTTTAGTGCAAAATGTGCAAAATCTATAATCAGATACTACTCAGAGTGGAACAATCACATTTCAAAGTAAGCCTATTAAGAGCGATGTAGGTTGTTTCCAGATATATTTCTACCTATGATCTGTTCTTTGTAAAGAAGACAGTACTAGTGCACCTTGGCTTTCAAATATTCATTAAAGATCCTACTTAAAGGCTCGATCTGCCACCCACAGCACTATGAGAATGTGATGAAGCCTTCAATCTGGACATAAAGACTGTTAGGTTACTATGGGAAGTGCCATGGAGGCACATATTAGAACCCTGGTTCCTCTTTTTCTCTATTTCCCAGATGGCTAGGTGAGCAGTATCTTTCACCAAGCCTGCTGCATTGATGGATATCGCTCACAAGGTGCTCAGTTATGGAGTGTACAATAAGATCACTCCTTTATGGACTGAAATCTCCAAAACCATGAACCAAAAATAAACCTTTCCTCTTTATAAGTTGAATTGCTTTGGCACTATTTTTTTAGCAATAGATATCTGACACAAATTTATTTTCATTTTGTATGACTAATGAGTTTTTGTTCATTTTCAATGAACCCAAATGCCACATATTTATAATTTTCAATGGAGATTTAGAAGAGTTTAGAGAAGCTCAGGGTTTAGTCCCTGGCACCGCATGCCCTACCAACCCCACCCCAGGAGTGCTGAGACAGCTAATTAGACTTGGTGTGGTGGAGTATACCTATAATCCCAGTGCTGGGAAGGCTGAAAACAGGAGGATCACTCTGAGTCATATAGTGAGACCCTGTACCAAGTATATTTTTAAAAACCTAAAGCCTATCTATATTAAGAAAATTTGATATTAAACACATTAACATTTGACAACAAAGGATAAGCTAGAGATTTAAACTTTAATTGCAATGAGTACTTAAGCATTTACGTAAATCTCTGTTCAAATTAGCATTTATGGTTTTTTAGTTTGGGTTTTATGTTGCCTTACTTTTGCAAAAGCAATCAAATATTGGAAATACCACACTGAACTATTTCTGTATTTTTACATGGACATACTGATACAGCAATATCCTATTTGAGATATAACTATCATCAGATTTATTTTGTGAGCATTCACTTTTATGCTATCTTGGGTGATGTTAAAAACAATGACAATGGAAAATGCTTCTTTGCACAAGTAGATAAGTTTAAAAAATTAAAATGCTTAAAATAATAGTGGCATATATAAGAAAGATGTGTTTATTATTGAAGATATATTTCAGACAATAGATGCTTCAGTAAGAGGCTAATATTAATCCACATGTATATTATGAAAATGTTCAGCCCTTGGGTTAAGAGGATACATGATTGTGTTTATGCCTATAACCGAATAAGGAAGCAATACAAATAGGCTTTCACAGGGACTGAGTGTGGTCTAGTTCTCAAGAGAATAATGTTATGGTTGTTTCTGGAGGAAATGAATAAAATGTGTGTGAGTGAAATATTTTAGATCCCAGTGGGGGTCACTGAAACTGTAAGCAACGTATGCCCAGCAGACCTGAGGTGCCTTCTCACAAAAGGAGAGGACAGTAGTCTTGCAATGAAAATAAAATGTTTCTCCTCCTTCTTTTGCTCTGCTAAGAAAATATGCTTGTGAATTTGGCCTGAGATGGGTTACGCACAGCACTAAATACAGGAATTACTGAAGTATTTATTTATTTATTTTTGAACAAAATTCCTAAGCACAAGCCACCAAACCAATCCTAGAAACTGTTTCAACTAAGCAAAAGGTTCTGCTAAATTTGCTTGAACTCTTAGCTTATTATTCTTCCCAATGAACTGAATACTTGCATGCAAATTACAGAAATAGATACGCTGCGGCTGCCTTTCTAAGACGAATGCTAATGTATTCTGCCTGCCGGAACAACATGCAAAACAGCACACAAAATGAGCTATCAACCCATTTTAAAAACAGTTTGAAACCTACACTGAATATTTTTCACAAAATATAAATGTAAAATTTTATAGCTCCCAGGAACTTCCAAAGGTCATCTCACACTGCAGCTTTTATATGTTTGAATGAGGATGAAAATGTACCATTCTCCAGCATTCAACCGAATTTGATGAGTGCCTGCTCTAGCCCAGGCACTGTGTTGAGTTTTGAGAATAAAAGTGAATAAAAGTAATTTCTGCTATAAAGTTCTTTTGTCCTATGAATCACAGGGAATAATGGAATTGATTAGTCATTTTTAAATGCTTTTTTTAATTCATGTGATAAATGTCAATCTTACAAACACTATAAAATGATCTGACACTGCTTTCAGGGAATCTGCTTGTCCCTTGGGAAACCTTCCACAATTTAGCTAGATCGTGGTAGATGTTAGCATTTATTGGAAAGGCAAACTTTTTCATAGCCCGATGTAGATATAATTGTGCTTTCTTTCTATTTGTCAGTTTTACTGTACAGGCATGCCTCTCATACTGAAATATGGCGTTTTGGTGTCAAAATAGGAGTTTGGGGGGACTTCTCTGGTATACTTCATCTATGGCTAGACTCATGTGATGTATATTGAACATGACATTCTAACCATTCATTATCCATTGTCTCATTCATTCTCATAGATGTCCAACAGTTATTTCAGTACTGTTGCCTATTTTTTTCTTTTCTCAATGGATACTGCCCCTACCATCTCCACTTCCACCTGTCAGCTTCACTTACAATATCACAGAGAAATTGGAAACAATCTCAGATTGACCCATATTATTACTCTGACATGAAATCACTTCCTGCTCCACCGTCATGTATGGTAATTGCTTCCTTACCCCACATGTACTAACAGTTATGTGTCTTGGGGTAAGTTGAATTCCAGCTAGTATTGACAAGTTCAAGTTCCTGCTGAAAGTGAAGGGCATTTCTCAAGGTTTCTCTGCCTTTCTGTGTATTTCTAGCTTTCTCTTATCTCTCACCTTCCCTCCGTTAACAATTATTTCTACTGTGGGATTTTCCAAATTACTTTGTGAAGTTTCTCTGCCTTGCATTTACACGAGCACTCTTTTTCCCTTCCCCACATCTTACTTACCCTAGTTCAAGTCAGATTTTATTTTTCACAAAAGAATTCCGAAATGGAATAAGATTGAACTGAATTTTGTTGTTTGGGGCTTTAAATGGTTGGAGTGCTCCAATACTTATACCACATATAGCTGTTCTCTTGAATTGACTTGAAATTTGATCAAAACTGAACAGCTTCCATTTGCAAATTGGCCAAGGCTCTTGCAAACTCGCGTTGTTGCTATGAACAGGGACGTGTAGTTGCAAAGTTCCCACTTATAGGTAATATCGTATATCATGGAGGTTATCAGTGATTTCGATTTTAAATGCATAATTTCAATTAGGTTTTCTTATAGAAGTTATTTGATTTTGGTATACTTATTTTTAATATATTTTGTCTTAGAGAAAAATCAGTGATATTTATAAGCGTGGTTATAATCAATTAATTTATTACAACATATGTTATGACAAAATGGGTAAAGCTGGGGTAACTCTGGCATGTTGGCATTCTGCAATAGGTTTATGTAATATATACCAAATAATCATTGAGGAAAAAATGCTTTAAAACATCTAGTTTGATTAGTTGTTAAAGTGCAGTGCCCATTTCTGATTTTAGAGAGATTTTAGAAAACAACACATGAAAAATTGTTTAATTTTAAGAATGACACCTGAAAAATGTAATCAGTAGTATGCAGTGATAAAACATGTGAAGTGTTTTTCTTTGGGGACTGAGAGATTAGAATTGTAGACATTATATAAAGATAAGAAACAGAATTAACAAACTTTCAATCTAAGTGGTGCTATATTCTCTTTCTTTTCTTATTCTACGTAATGAAACCAGACTGAAGTAGACATTCCAGTACACAACAATGTCTAAAATGATATTCACAAAGAAGGAGTTGAGATTGAGATGAGCCTCTCCAACATGATGAAAAGGATTAATTCTAATGTGAAAGTATCTTCGGGGTAGTTTATTCACTGAGGAATAGAGTAATAGGTAATGGAATCAAAATAGTTCGGAGAAAAAAAGAAAATAGAGATTCAAATTCTGTTAAAAGACATTTATGAGAATGTCTTTTCTGACATTTTAAATGAGTGAGAAATGGTCACTAAACAAATAATAGAGATAAGACTGGAAAACGTTGTGGTAAAAAATTGTTGTACAAGGGCTGGTGAGATAGCTTATCAGACTAACTGCCTGCTTAAGCAAGTGCAGGGACCAGGGTTCAATCCCTGGCGTCACATGCCTTGCTAGGCCCACCCTCAGACATACTGAGCCAGCCACTGAGACCAGGTAAGGAGGCGCATGCCTGAAATCCCTGCGCTGGGGAGACTGAAAACAGCAAGATCAGCGCAAATTGAGACTGTAGTGAGACTCTGTAACAGAAATATTAAATATATATATATTTTGAGGTATTGATCAGTCAACAGTCAATATATATATATATATATATATATATATATATATATATATATATATATATATATATATATATATATATACCTTACAATGTGATAATGCTTTCTATTTTATTTTCTAGCTCAAACACTTCAAATACCTTATTTCTAGGTATTTTAAAGATTTCATTCATTATAAAGAGAAAATTGAGGGAAAAATTTAAGATAAGCTGAAAAAAGTTTTCTAGTTACAATAGGGTTGAATTTTTTAGTTGAGACACCAAAGTAGAAATTTCATGAGAATTTCATCTACTTGACCATATTAAGAATACTTTTATGAAAAGGAAATCAAGGTAGAAGTTTATACCATGAAGACAATATTTAGAATAATGCAGAATATAACTAATTTAAAATACATAAAGAATTATTACTATTTCATAAAGGCAACTAAATAAAATATTCAGTATTGACAGTTCAACCTGATCATTTACTTGGGTGGCTTGAGACTCTCTCCAAAGTTTGGCAAAATACACTTCTAGAAGAACCTGAGAGGGTCAAGAGATTGTGATCCTGGTAAATACATCTGACTCCTGGGCCCATGCTCCTTTACATTGGTATTTCTGCATTGTGTTTCTCAGCCACTATGGGCATAAACACAATTCCCTCCCCACCTTTCTACCATTATGTTCATACCATGAACTCAACCCTCTAAAACTGAAGGCCAAAATTTTGTGCTTCTTTTTAAGCTTCAGGTATTAAAAAGATTGCCTCAGCAACAGGGAAAGCTGACTGATACTCAAGTTGACATTAGAATAAAAAAAATTATGGCTATATCAGTAGATCACTATAAGATTTAAAATAGAAGTTAAACTGCAGTGTCACTTTTTTATTAATTAACAGTACAACATGTTGCAATGATTAAATGTTAACTCAAAATAGAACATCATATTTACTTCATTGAAATAAAATTTCCTCAAAATTGAGAATTTTGAACTAGAAAATTATTATATTTTCACTTTGTGACTCAGTAAAATAATGCTAGCACATGAAATTGAGACTTACGTATTCAGAGTAAATGTCCACTATAAAGGAGACATTAGTTTGGTATATAACTGTTCAGGAAGGAAACTGTGCTGCACAGCATAGTTAGTAGAATATTTATATCCATAATAAAACAAGGTTGTATATTTAGCTTATTTATTCATCATACTTCTCTTATCATCCCATAGGAAGGAATAGGTGATTTATGTATATATTTTTATGTCACATTGTCCTTGGTATGAAATAGTGTGTAACTTTTAACACCTGACAAACAAGCTACACAGACTCCTGGAACCAGAATACATAGATGTTAGTGACATTGAAATAAAAATGTAAGCAATAAATTGAGCAGGACTATTTTGATGAGAAAAAAAAAACTAAATTAACTGACCTTCCTGAACTAATTGAAGACACTGAAGATAATTTACTTTGATAAATGTGAGGATGAATATAAATTTGAATCTAGAGGTGAAATGAATTAACTTCATTTTACCATATGGCTACAATTATACTGGCCATTTCTAATTGTTTCAAATGAGTAAACTAAGAGCACACTGACTTGAGCTGGATTCATATATCAGTACCATTAACACAATAAACAGAATTTTACTTAGTTATAGCTTTGACCTTATCTGTGTTGATATCGTATGATAAATGTCCAAGCAAGGGTAAAAAACAAATGCTGGTCCCCATCGAACTGCAAGCCAAAAGACGTTGAGAAGGAGAAAAATGTGAAGCTTTGGCTAAAGGACAGTGCTTAATGTCTTCTCTATTGCTGCAAGAACATGTGGAGGCCGTTAAAAAGGATGACTGGATCTGAATCCTGTTCATCCTTGCTCTCTAGCCTTGTATAAAATGCAAACACTACTGTGTTCTAATTTAGCATCTTCTCTCCAGACTTTGAGGTTTGTAGGAAATGAGACTTTATCTTGCAATTAGACTTACTCAGTACTTTAGTTAATTTTCTCATAGCTGAAACAAAGTTAGTGTCAGGCAAAGGTCAAGGAGGGAAGGTTTATTTTGCCTATAGTCAGTAGAAGTTTCATAGTACACTGACTTTGGGGGTGGGGCAATGGCAAAAGGAATCACAGAAGGAAAATAAGAATTTTAGGGCAAGCAGACAGATAATAGCACAGTAACCTTCTTTTTGTCCTGTGTATTTTATGCAGAGTACCCACTCCAGGGTGGGTGTAGCATGCATATCTTTAATCCTAGCCAGAACTATGCCAAACCAGTCAATGGACTGCTTAAGTATAGCACACATCCTTATTCCCCTGCAAGACACCTCTGAACCCCAATCTGGGACAGCGTAAGTCTTTGGAGGCAAATCTAGACACAGCATCATAGCTAGTGAAACCTGATGTAAGAGGCTATCATACAATGGATATGTGAAGCAATAAACACTTATTTTTCAAAATGTAGACAACAGACATCAAAGACAAACTAGTGAATTTGACATGTGCTAAGGTCCTAGTTCCCAGTTCATGGGAATATGCCTTCACTTTGTCTTCTCTTATAAAAGAGGCACTCATCCCCCATCATAAGGGCTCCATGTTGTGACCTTCTCTTACCCTATTTCTCTCTAAAGGGCCAATTTTTTTCATATGGGCTAGAATTTATTGGAGGGGCAGAGGTTCAGTCCATCATACCATCATTTTTATTTACCCAATCACACATTCGTTGAAATAAAAAGTAGTATATTGTTCTTTGACATGTGCAACGTTGTGTATATTTTGTAGCTTTTCTATTGCAGGGCAAAATGTAAGATGCAACACATAAATAGTGGGTTATTTGGCTCATGGGGTTTCAGAGGGCTCCATCCATGGTTAGGGGTCTCCAAAGCAGATCATCATGGTTGAAGGGGTGACAGAGTAAGACTATTTAGTTCTTTGTGATATAAATATCAAAAAAATAGTGCCAAGGCAGGAGGGGTCACAGACCAGATAAAGGGACCTTCATACCTACCTACAAACTCCTAGAAGGCCCTAGGTGCTTCCCAGGCCAATGAAGTAGACAATTCTGTTTGTCATGTAGAATGTTTGCCACAGTGTTTTGATTTTAAAGAGAAAAAGATAAAAACAAATATTAAGAACAAAGACAAATTCAAAACAACATAAAAACAATAATAAATGGTACATAATTTCAAAGTAATAGTAGGAAAGTAACAATGGTTATTTTATTACAGATTGTTATCATAAAATTTATTGCTCAGATTACCAGATATAGACCTGCATGACTGCCACATTTTTTTGGCTTTAATTTTATGTATTTGTTACAGGGTCTCCATCTTAGTAGCTTGGACTCATACTGATTTTCCTGCTTCAGCCTCCCTCTCCCTCTCACTGGGATACAGGTGTGCTCCCCGAGGCCTGGTCTTGGTGGCTGATTCCGCACACCTAGGCAGGTCTAGTCCCACATACATGATGGACAGTACATGGACCTGGCACTTGCATAAGCAGGCACTTACACCGCTGAGCTATCTCCACAGCCGAAGATTGCCACATTTTGAAGATAAAAGAATACTGCATTTCTGTGGGATATCCTCCAGCAAGACTATTATTCTCACCACACTGAACAATGTTTATTTTCTTCTGCTTTTGTTCAAGGTTGTTTTATTACTTTTCATGCTTCCAAAACTTTGCCTTGCCAGCAAGACTTATTCTTTCATATATTTCCTTCTTAGTTCTCAGGTTCAAGCCCAAAAATATTTGGGATAAGGAAGGCATAGATTAAATTTCCTTATTGTTGCATATTTATTTTTAATATGGCAAAGATTTTATCTGATTGGCTTAGTGGTATGATTTAGTGATTTAATGAGTTTAAAGAAAACCCTTAACTTATTGTGGGTGATGAAACATGATTTAGTAACAGATATGAACAGGCTGAGGCAAAAGCATCCCAAGTTGGAGGCCAGTTTAGGCAAAGCAGAAAGACCTTGTAATAAAATAAATATTTATGAAAGGACTAAGAAATAGCTTATTTGTAGAATGCTTGTCTTTCATGGCTCCATTACCCTCTCTCCCCAAGAAAAACTAAAAATCGAGAAAAATCAAAGCAAAGACTTATCTCTTAGTGTTTTCACTGTAATCACTAAAGAAACAATAATTGTAATACTGTTACCTCCTTTCCTAAGATTTACCATTTAAAATGATTTCACATTTCATTTTTGCTCACATCATGAGACAAATATGATCAATTAACAAGGTTGATTTATTAGTATTTCTTAGTTTCTTCAGCACTTTAATAAAATTGGCTTATCTACAGCACTCCATTATGATTTGCATAATTATTTGAATATTCAAAAGTACAAATTAGCATTCCTCTTCAGTTTGCATCAGTAGTCAGACCCTCAATTATTTGATGTATTTAATTCATTGGGTGAGCTTCATGTAAAAATAGTAAAGTTTGCTAATCATCTCCATCATTATGAAGAAAAGGCTTCTCTTGCACAGGTGAGAAAGTTGTTTGTATGGAATGGAGGGTATGCAGTTTACAATTACAACTCAGGTAAATTCTTCATTTTATAGAGTTGCCTCCTTATTTTTCACTCATAGGTTAGAAAGGACAAATGATCATACTTAGGTCTCTTTCATAAAAAAAAAAAAAATGAATCCAATCTATTAGAGATTGGAGCTTGATGAGATAACCACCTCCTAAGGGCATTACTTCCTGAAACTGTGACTTTATTTATTTATTTATTTGGTACAGGATCTTGCTATGAAGTTCAGACTCAATGATTCTCCTGCTTTCAGCTGCCTCAGTTCTGGCTCTGGGATCACAGGCACGCACCACCATGCACAGTTTTGGTGGCCTGCATCATATGCCCAGGGTTCTGGGGTTGGCATGGTATGTGGTATGGGGGATTGAACCAGACACCTTATGCTTTCCAGGCAGGTGGTTAGATCACTGAGATATCTCCCAGCCCCCTTGCTTTTTTCTGATTTTTTAAGCATTACACTGGGAGAGATAAACAAAAGTAAAATTGTATTATTATATTTCTACCATTGGTGCCTAGCACATTACCTGATAAATTGCTGATGCTCACTAAATTTTTGCATAATGTTTTTAAATATAATTTTTGGAATTAAAATTCATTTATTTTGAAGAGTTTTTGAATCATATGCTCTATAAATTATTAATAACTTACATTTAACTTTAGGCTATAATTTATTTTTATATATCATATTTTATTTGATATTCAAGAGAATAAAAATAGTACAAATCCATTAGAAATGATACAGAATTCCACAAAACAAATTATAGAAATTCAACAATATTTATGATATTGCAAAATGTGGTCTTAAAGTCAGTTGTTTAGATTACCAGATCTACGTATGCAAAGTTAATTTTTAAAATGTTATAAAAATTAGAAAGTGTAAAAAATTTAAGCATGAACTACTCCTTTCAATAGACCAGCATATGAGCATAGACTATACTTTTAAAAATATCACTGAAATTTGTTAAGAGACCAGTTATTGTGTCAAGTGTTCTGTCACACACACACACTTATAAGAGAAAAATACATCGGCTGATTAGCTTGTCTCTGATATTTCTTTCGTAAATATGAGGATGTCACATTGGTGTCATAGTTACACACAACTTTGCCAATCATATGCTAAGAAAACTGAAAAATTTTCTAATATGTAGTACTGTGCTCCAGATAAATGAGTATGTATTTTCTGTATGAGGTATTTTGAAAAACTCTAAGTTTCTCTAAATGCACAAGTCTCTCTTATTATTGCAAACATTTCCTCCCTCCATGCTATTTTTTATTTTAATAGTAGGAATAGTAAGCAATCCTTATTGTTGGAGTCGTTTTGGTGCAACATTTGTGAAAGCTTATCTGTCCATTTATTTCTGTATTTATTTACCTATAAACAGATTGACTTTTTCAACCATTCTTCATGTGATGGACATCGTGGTTGTTTCCAAGATTTTCCTATCACACATTGTGCTGCTATAAACATAGGTACACATATATCACTATGATACAATGTTTTCAGAACCTTTGGGAAAATTCCCAATAGGGGGATAGCGGGCTTGAATGGCATTTCTAGTCCTACTGTTTTGAGGAGTCTCCACACTGACCTCCACAATGGTTGTACCAGTCTACATTCCCACCAGCAGTGGAGAAGTGTTCCCTTTTCCTCACAACCTCTCCAACATTTGTTGTTGGTTGATTTCCTTATGATAGCCATTCTTTCTGGAGTGAGATGGTATCTCAGTGTTGTTTTTATTTGCATTACACGAATGGCTAGCGATGTGGAGCATTTTTTCATATATTTGTTCGCTTCTTTAATTTCATCCTCTGAGAAGTGTGAATTCATCTCAGATTTCCATTTCTGAATTGGGTCTTTAAATTAGAGGGCCCTGTTATATCTTAGTTCTTTATATGTTCTAGACAGTAGACCTCTGTCTGATTGCTTATTAGTTAGGATTTTTTTCAAAATTTGTTGGTTGTCTTTTCACTCTGTTGACAATTTCTTTTGACATGCAGAAGCTCCTTAAGAAGAGTTGATCCCATTTGTTGATTCTTTCAAGTGCTTCCCGTGTGAATATATGTTTGTTCATGAACTCTTTACCTACCCCTATGTCTTCAAGAGTTCCGCCTACTTTCTCTTCCAGGAGATTGAGTGTTTCTGTCTTAATGTTTAGATCTTTATTCCATTTTGACTTTAACTTACTGCATGGTGATAGAGCTGGGTCAAGTTTTAGTTTTCGGCATGTAGAAAGCCATGTTTTCCAGCACCATTTGTTAAAGAGGCTATCTTTCTTCCAGTGAGCTGGTTTAGCCCCTTTGTCAAAGATCAGATGGCTGAGTGTTTTTGTAGATGCCTCTGCATCTTCTAATCTATTCCACTGATCCTCAGGTCTATTTTGTTGACAGTACCATGTTGATTTTATCACAGTGGCTTTGTAGTATAATTTCAAGTCAGGAATTGTGATGCTTCCTGCCTTGTCTTTATTGGCCAAGATTGCCTTTGCTATTCTAGGGCATTTGTGGTTCCAAATAAATTTTAGGAATGATTTCTCTGTCTGGGAGGTATGTTGGTGGCACTTTGATAGGGATTGCATTAAACCTTTACAGCAATTTTGGGAGTGCAGCCATCTTCACGATGTTGGTTCTTCCTATCCAGGAGCATGGGATATCTTTCCATTTTCTGAAATCCACGATAATGTGGTATTTCTATATAATGGAGTATTACTCCTGGATGGTTAACAACCTAAGTTCACAGATCAAATTTGGAGAAATAGAAGAGTCGTAAGGCCAGCCAACGTTTTGGCAAGGTCAGCGAAGACTCAGGACATAGGAGAACCTGTACGGCAACATCATGAAACTCAGGTGAGCTCCAAATATTTGGAACAAGGAGAGTATGGAGCCACGAGGAAAGAGATCAAAGTTCAATAGTGTGCCTGGGGAGAGTCACATGGAGAGAAAACTTTCTCTCAGGCTCTCACAGAGAGCAAACTGATCAAGCATTGGCCATGACTCATCCACATGGATGACACAGACAAAGGATCTACAGAATAATGTACAACACTACAAGATAAACCCTTAGGGGACTTCGCTGAACTCATAAGAAACATAAAGTACATATGTTGGCATATAAGTCTTGCTCTATCTAGGTCTTAATCATCCATCAGAAAAGTATAAAAATGATATATATATGGCAGGGCCATAATATTAAGTTGAGCTGTAAATGGCTATGGTCGAAAACTTCTTCAGATAACTCACTAGTATTGTGGAATGCTGGACTGTGTTGGATTGTGTTGTCGAGTTCTAGCACCTAAGAATGACAATGGGTGCCCATCTCTGTCTTTGTGTAGACAAAGGAAGGGGTATAGAAAGGAGGAATCATGATGTGGTGTATGCACGGTACAGTTGGGATAGATAACGCCGTACTTCTACATAATTTTATGAGAGGTAAGATTTGCACTAATGTTGGTTGGACAGGATATTATGTCTGCTTCTAGTACTATGGACAACCATTAGGAAAATAACAAGGTAGAAAGTATTAATTATTGAATCTTTGATGTAATTCAGGTATAAAAAATAAGATACACAAAGAGCTACACTCTCTTTATTTACTAATAAGAGACATATGGTATAATAATGTCTGTAAGTATAATATCATTTATGCACCTCCTATGGTACCAAAACATTATGAAAACAGTTTGCAATGTATTAATTTATCAAATCCACCTAGTCAAGATATCTTAAAACTGTCTCATTGATATTTTTACTTCAATAAAAGAAAAATAAAAAAAAAATAAACACATTAACTTAATTATTGCTCTTTTCTTGCCAAGATTTATGTGTTATCTTTTTTATTAGTTCTGGATGTTACTCTTGACTTCTTCCTTTAGCAGTCGTAACATCACTGCAGAACAGTAATTCTGGGGCTTTGGAGATGGCTCAGTGGAATAAGCGATTTCCTGGAAAGTGCAAGGGCTGAGTTCAATCCCTGGTTGTGCCAAAGGAAAAAAAAAAAAAAAAAAAAAAAAAAAAAAAAAAAGAAAAATCTGAAGTTAGAAGAAACCAAATTAAACATCATTTCTCCTATCCTTTCTCAGAATGCTGTTCTTTGCTCTAAGTGTTTCTTGCACATTCATTTAAGAATACACATATGTGCATATATCTAATATATGAAATGATTTATAAATGTAAGGTCCATGAGGACAAAATCCTTACCTTTTGTATGACTTTGCTGTCAGCAACAACACACATTACATTTTTGACAAATACTGTGAATAATACACTAGATAAATTACTGTTCACATTTGTTACCAGCAAAATTTAGTACAAATTTCTCTACAACTTTCAGTTATACATAAGACTTCTGAAGAACATAAGTAAATAATGTCAGAAACTTCAAATTAAAATTTAAAAATTTCTCATTTTAACTTAGCTTCTTCTAAGGACAGGTTCCATTTATAAGTTCATTTAGTACTAACTTTTAGGACCTCAAATGGTTAGAAATGGGTTTCTGGCAGGCCTCACCTTGGGCTCTATTCTTACTGCCCTGGGTTCTGGGGACAGGTGTCATCCAATAGAGAGTTTTGGGGAACGGTGCTTTTGCAAAGACTAGTACCTATCAAGACTTTCACACACAAGGCCAAACACTGACCTCTTTAACTTACTTGTTGTTGACTATTTTACCAATGTAAACATTAAATGAACGATCGAAAGAGATAAACAAGATCACTAAATACTTGTTAGCAGAAAAATTCATGAGGAAGTGATAACAATGACAAACATATGCACCAAATATGGGAGCAGCCACTTATACAAGATACTTTTTATTAATAGACATTAAAATCGACTAAGCAATAACACAATTGAAATGGAGTGACTTAAAACCTCATTGTGACAAAGAGTCGGATCAACTAGACATAAATCTCAGCAAGGAAATAACAGAACTGAACCAGAATCATGAAGAAATAGATTTAATAGACTTTTATAGAGTGTTGCATAGTACAAAATCAGAATAAACATTCTGCTCAGTCACACATGAGATTTCTCTAAAACAGACCATATGCTAGTCCATAGAACATGTTAAGTAAATGTAAAGGAACAGAAATTATCCCATACAAATCACCTGGAAATAGTGCAATGAAAAGGGAAATTATTAGCAAAAACTCCATAAATACACGGACATTAAATAATACTTTCCTGAACCTTCTATTGGTCACAGATGAAATTAAAGAAGAAATAAAACAATATTCACAATTAAAAGTAAATAGAGATAGAACTTACTAGAAAATGTGAGATACAATGAGAGTAGTCCTTAGAGGGAAGTTCATACTGGTGAATTCTCACATCAGGAAAATAGGATTAACACAATGATTAACCTAATGCTGCATCTCATTCTTTTAGATGAGGAAGAACAAATTAATTTCAAAGCCCAAAGAAGGGAATAAATTATAAAATTCAGAGAACAATTAACACAATTGGGGGTAAAAAATGTAAAGAATTAATGGATTAAAGAATTGGTTCTTTGAAAGAATTAAGGGAATCATTAAATCTCTCTAGCCAACCTTATCCAAAAACTATCTAGAGAAACATTCCTAGAATTCAACTGGAAGCAGAAGGGAACTAGAATGTCAAAGGCAATTCTGGGGGAAAAGGCAAGGCAGGAGACATCACAGTTCCTGACTTGAAATAATGGTACAAAACTACTGTGATAAAATCAGCATGGTACTGACAAAAAAAACAGACCTGAGGGTCAATGGAACAGATTAGAAGATATAGATACAACTAAAAACTCATTCAGCTAGCATATCTGATAAAGGGACGGAATATGTTCAACTGGAAAAAAGATAGCCTCTTTCATATGGTGCTGGAAAACATGTCCATATGGCAAAGACTAAAATTATATTCATGTCCATCACCATACAATAAACTAAAATTAAAAATGATTAAATATTTAAACATTAAACAGGAACACTAAATCTACTGTAAGAGAAAGTAGGTGGAAATCTTGAAGAAATAGGGTAGAGAGTTCATGAACAAAATCAAATCTGCAAAAAAATTACTTCAAAGAATCAATGACTGCAGTCTCATGTTGTTAGACAGATTTTTTGGAACTAAGAATATAATTCAGTGGTCTAAATGCCTGCTTGGCAAGATCAAGGCCCCAAGTTCAATTTCCAGTACCTCCTTCCATGCAGGACCTGAAATCCCAGATAATTTATGCTGGCCTTGAAACTGGATGTGGTAATGTAAGCCTGTATTCACAGTGCTGGGGAAATTTAGACAGGAGAACCACTATGATTCCAAATTGCATAGGAAGACCCCATATCAATAACCATAATAAAAAAGATTTTGTACATCATGAGAAATCCAAGAGGATAAAAGTATTTAGCTCACAGTCTCTCAAAGGACTTCCATTTAGAAAATATGAAAATAAAAAAAAAAAAATCAGGGCCTCAAAATTCAATCCAAAAAAGGAAATCTGAGATAAAATATACTTCCCAGATAAAGAAACCCAAATGGAAAATTAATATATGAAAGAAATATTGAATATTTGAGAAATGCAAATTAATACTCAAATTCCATCTCACGCAAAACTCAACCAGTAAAAAATAAAAGAACTCAATCAATAAATTATGTTAGCTAGGATTTTAGGGAAAATTAAACCCCTCTCCACAGGTGGTGGGAGAGTAGACTAGTACAAAACTATGGAAAGCATTGAAGAGACTCCTTTACAAAGTGAGACTGAAAGCTCCACTCAATCCAACTGTTACCCTTCTCTGTACATTTCCAGAAGAATTGGACACATCATATCACAACAATATATGTGCACCTGTGTTTATAGCAGCACAGTTTGTAATTGCTAAGCCTTGGAAACAACACAGATACCAACAAACTGGAAAATGAATGAAAATGGTGCAATACTGAAAGATTAAATAAGGGGAGATAGGGCCAGCCAGATAGCTCAGCAAATTAAAGCACCTGCTTAGGTAGAAGCAGGAACCAGGGTTTGATCCCCAGTGTGCCCTGCTGGCCCTTCCCCGGGGCACACTGAGATAGAGATTGACACTGGATGTGGTGGCGGGCACCTGTAATCCCAGCACTTGGGAGGCTGAAAACAGGAGGATTAATATGAGTCCAATCTGTGTAGTGAGACACTGTATTAAATATAAATAAATAAATAAATGAATAAATAAATAAATGGGATATAGCTCAGCAGCATAAGTGCCTGACTGGCATGTACAAGATCCTAAATTCAATCCTCAGCACCAAAATCTAAAAAAATATATAAAATAAATAAAAATAAAAAGTAAAGATTAACTATGATCCAAAAGGCACAATAGATACTGAGAAAGGAAAAGAAACTACTCTAAATGGAAGAACAATGTAACAGAAAAAGAGAAGGAAGGGGAATATATGATACCAAAAACAATTATACTGCAAATTTCTTTTTTTTTTAATTTATATATTTGGTATACAAGTTCTCACTCTGCAGCTCGGACTCATAGTGATCCTCGTTTTCAGTCTCTCAAGGCCAGTGTCTGTGGCCAGCTCAGGGTGGACAGAGGCAAGCTGACATGGTATGTGGTCACAGGCATTGAACCCCAATCCCTGTGCTTGCCTAAGCAGGTGTGCAGTCCACTGAGCTATGGTGCCAGCCCACAAATTTTTAGTCCATTAAAGGAACAGTTATCAAGATAACCACCATTATTAATTTCATATCATGCTTGGAAATTCTGTATCCTTTTATTGATTTCTTCTCTGCTTAAAATAAAATAAAAATTATGAAGAATTAAAATGATACTTGTTATGGTTTGTGTCTAGTTGTCCCCCCCCCCCAAATTTCATGTAAGTCATAGGGCAGACGCAGCTAGAGGAGCAGCAAGTGGCTTGAGGACCAGAGCAGGGCTCGAGGGGTAGAAATGGGGAGTGGCAAGCCTTTAAGCCGGCCGAATGAGCTCTGCCCTCCCACCCCACCCCCCAGGCCTACAGCCTCTCTTAGAGGCATGGGCAAGGTCATCCTGCACAAGGCTGTGCCCCAGCCTCTCCTCCAGATGCTGTGGAGTTGGGTGGCATGTCTGTGATTGAGGCTGCTCAGGGAGGAGATGTTTGGAGAAGACAAAGGCACTGACCCTTTCTCCTGAGTAAATAAGGCTCTGAGGACTTGCAATGTAAAGAAGGCTATTTTAAACTATGAAACCTCCAGAAACTGTGTGCTAAATAAATCTTTCCTGGGCCAATGAGGTGGCTCAGTAGAATAAGCACTTCCCTGGCAAGCTCAAGGGCTTGAGTTCAATCCCTGGTTCTACCAAAAAAAAAAAAAAAAAAAAAAACTAATAAGTAAATAAATAAATAAACTATTCCTTCCCTCATTTTGAGTGTCCTAGCAATGAGAGAAGAGTAACTAAGACAATACTATACACACATTAGAGAAATTTTGGCTGTTCATTTATCTGGAACTGAATAATTTAAAACTATCAAATTGCTTAAGTAAAATTCAAAATACTGTGACTTTCAACAGAAAGACAGGCTCCATTAAGTTGTGTCCTCTAAGGATAGATCAGAGGAGAATCTGGCTGCTGGAAAGACCAGCTAGAAGCAGCCAAGTATTCCAAAAGGAGACAGCACAATACCAGTTGTTACTCCATATTACCTGTTAAAATCATTAAATATTTAAAATAACTGTATTTATTCATTGTCACAGATGAAATCTCTGTTTACTTTGGATTCAGAGTGCATTACTCTGATTGAAATGTGGACTAACATTTTATTTCTATGAAAATATTCTGCATTTATATTGACCACCAGATTGCTGTTTTGATATAATTAATTTCAGAAATATCTTGTCTGTAGCATCCTACTCTATTCATATTGCATGTGTTAGGTAGGGATGTGCTTTAGGAAGAGAGAGAAATTCATTAATTGTGTATCTCAAAGTGCTATGACCCAGTCCTGTGTCTTTTCTCACCAGTACAAGTCAGGAAACCTTAAACAGAACTCATTGTTATGGTTTGTGTCTTGCTGTCCCCTAAAGTTTCATGTGGGAATAGGTGCAACAATTTGGAGCTGGATTTGCCTAGAATGTGTGACATTGGAATTAATGGTGTGTGATTGCTAAATCAGCCCACTGATGGATTTTACATAGTTCTGTGTAGGGTTAAGAGGGTGAGCACAGTACCCACTTGAGATTGAGAGCCTGCATGAAATATAAGTTCAGAAAGAAGGCTAATGTTCTCTTGCCTGCCCTCTTGCCCTGGACTGTTTTTCTTCTACAATGACCCTCTGCCATGGTAGTCTTCCTTGGAGCCAGCCAGCTATCGGATGGAGCCTTTATAAACTGTGAGCCAAATTTCCCTTCTTTCCTTTGAAATTTGGTGTCAGGTATTTGTCTCAGCAATAAGAAAACTATTCAAGGCTCTCATCCTTGGATTTTCACTTTTCATTCTCAGTTGCTTTTGACTCTTTCCATTTCTGTAACCTCACCAGAAGAAAATAGGCTTTGTAGTTAGGCAACTGCAGCTTAAAATCTCGGTGTGCTTATTCTTATCTTGGAAAACTGCATTCGTTGTTTCTTTTTACAGATCTATGACATTGATGTTCTCCCTCTCAGTTGTGAAATTTAGAAGATTGACTGTAATCCAAACAGTGAAAAATACCTTCACATATTGTAGACTAACCCATTGCCATTGTCTCTATAGTTTCATACTTTAAAGGAAAAGCATTTGTGAGCTACTAATAAAGTCTATGTAATTACAATGTACAACTCTATAAAATTTATAGACACATAATAAACCTGAGAACTTCAGTCATTTTTCCAACTGTTGCTCTTCAAACAAGCTCAGTGAAGAGGTAGTTGCTTATTCTAAGTTCTAATGCTCCAGCTATTATTATTCCCATCTTGAAAACTGCACCATTGTTACTCCTTTTATTTTTTCAATTACTTGTGTTTGTTGGTACCTTTTAGATACACGTGAGAATCATATGCATCATAGGGAATTTGTACCTGTACATGGTATATCTTGATTGTTTTTTCATGTTCTCCTACACTTCCTTTAGTTCCTTTTCTGCTTGCAAAATCTATCCCCCTTTTCCTTTTTTTCCTCAATTCTTCTTTTCCATTCCTCTCTCTTATCCTTCCTTGTCTTGTTTCCTATCCGATTTGAAAATTTTCTTCCCATATTCTAATACCTACTACACATTTTGATCCCTGTTTGTACTTCATATGCATTTCTCATATCAGAGAAAATATTGATATTTACACATGTATGTCTGATTCATTACACTTAAGACGATGGTGTTGGGAAAACTTCATAGCTCACCAAACTAAAGCAACTACTCAGTCAGAGCCCAGCAGACAGGTTTCGGACCTCGGGCATGCTGAGACAGCAATTGAGACTGAGCGTGGTGGCGCATGCCTGTAATCCCAGCAATTGGGAGGCTGAAAACAGGAAAATCACTGAGTCCGATCTATATAGTGAGACCCTGTAGACCTTGTAGATCCTGAAAAAGAAAGAGCATGGTGTAATGTGCATCCATTTTACCTAGAAAAGTTTCAGCAGGATCCTTCTTTATGGAAGAGTCTTACTCTATTGTACAAATGGAAATCACATTCTTTTGTCCGTGCATTTGTTGATAACCACTTGAGCTGTTCCAATGATTTAGTTACTATAAACTGTACTGCTATAAGCATCAGCATAAAAATATCTCTGTGGTATGAGGTTTTTAATTCCTTGTGGAAGATACAAAATAGGGGAAGAATGGGATCAAATGGAAACTCTAGTCTTAAAGTTTTGAGCAATTTGCACACTGACATCCACAGTGATTGCACAAGTCTACACTGCCATCAATAGTGCAGAATGATTCCTTGTTTCCCACATTCCTGCCAGTATTTGTTATATGTTGATTTTTTTGATGATAGGCACTCTTAGTGAGGCAAAATCGTAGCAGTGCTTTAATGTACATTTGTCAAATCACTAATAAAGCTGAACATTTTTCTTACGTCCATGAGCATTGTATACTTCTTCATCTGAAAAGTGTCCATTAATTTCAGATGTCCAATTTCCAATTGAGTATTCAAATTTTTAGATTATGGTTTTTGAGTTCTTCATATAAACTAGATATTAGTTCTTTGTCTGAGGAACAATTGGAAAAACCTTTTTCCCACTCTGTGCATTTTCTATTCACTCCGTTAGTGAATTTTTTGATGTGTACATAATTTTTAATTAGATGAGATCCCAATTATTGATTCTTTGGTGATAGTACTTGTGGGATTCGTGTTTTGTTCATTAACACTTAGCTATAGCTATGTCTTTAAGAATTCTACTTATTATGTTTTCCAGAAGATATAGTGTTTCTGTTTTAACATTTAAATCTTTGATCCATTTTTCTTTTAGGTTACAACGTGATGGGAGACATGGGTATGATTTTAGACTATTAAATCTTCCTAAGCATGGAAAAATAAAATAATATACAGATAAGTGCGGCATATAAGACTTGAATTACCTTGACCAAAATAAATCTACACCAATTCATATGATAATCAAGGTTTCAGAAATTTGGCACAATAACAGAAGTTAAAACCTGTTGGAGATCACAGATCTCAGTACACAGAAATCTATACATTAACTGCTTTTTTCTCATAAAATGGATGGAAATTATTACTACAATTGTCTCAGCCATGCTGTGCATATACTTGCATGAATTTTCCCCCTTTTTTCTTGTCTTTTTCTCCTTTCCTTCATCATCACTGTTAACCTTTGTGTTCAATTTCTTTCTGGTTTAACATATCCATTATACTTTACAGGTTTTATTTACCCTTTCAGGATCTTACCCAAGGATAATATGATATTTACATATGTGTGTCTGATTTATTTAGCTTACGAGTGTTGCCTCTAGTTGTATCTTCTTCACTATAAAGATCTCAAGTCTGTCTTTATAGGTGGGAGCATTGATGACAGCAACATGTAATACAAAAACTGTGGTTAAATATCTCTCATCTTGGTCCTCTAAATGTGTACCACTTCTAATGTCTTATCAATCGCTATTATACTGTCTTTAAAATAAATTTGTTAAAAAGTAAAAAAGATAAGAAGAAAATTAAAGTTTATTAAAAACAAGCACTAAGTGTCAGCCAGATAGCTCAGCTAACTAAAACCCCTGCTTAGGCAGACACGGTGACCGGGGTTCAACCCCCATCAAGCCCTGCCAGCCCCTCCTCCAGGGCATGCTGGAATGATAACTGAGACTGGTCATAGTGGCATACCTGTAATCCAAACTCTTGGGAGGCTGAAAACAGGAGGATTGCTAGTAGTCAGATCAATGTAGTGAGACTCTAGTCATTTTACTAAATACATTTTAAAAAAGCAAGCATTAACATTCAATTATTTAGGGCCAGGGAAATGGCTCAGTGGGATAAGCGCTTCCCTGGCAAGTGCAAGGGCCTGAGTTCAATCCCTGGTCCCACCAAAAAAAAAAAAACATTCAATTATTTGTCCAAGTTCATATAGTTATATCTGTTAATTTTAGCAGTAGATTTGGTGATAAAGATTGATAATATCACAAACATTATTAGTTTGTTATTCCTGTTTTGAAAATCTGTAACATATTTCTTATTGTCTGTTACACTGCTTCTGTCTTTGTTTCTGCTGTTTTTGTTTTTACTCTTCAAAATAAAATAAAATAAAATAAAATAAAAACCTGTTAAAGAATATAAACACATTTACCTGTAAAAAAAAAGAATCACCAGAATGACAAATGACTTCTCAACATGACCCTTATGTTAAGGAAAGCTTTGAGTGAAATATTTTAAATTCTGAAAGAGAACAATGTTAAACCCAGATTGATGACCTTGAACAACTCTCTCAAATCAATGGAGAGGTAAGATACTTCTATGACAAAGTACAATGAATAAATTAAATATCATCAAACTAGTTCTACAAAGTGTTCTGAAGAATATTTATTTATTTATTTTGGTGTTCAGTGTCTCACCACTAGATTGGACTCATAGGGATCCACTTGTTTACAGTCTCCCAAGAGCTGGGATTACAGGTGCGCACTACCGCATTCTGTTTCAATGCCATCACAGCTCACCCTTGTGGGCAGTGCTGGCATGGCAGGCCTGGGGATCGAACCCCTGTTCCCTGCACCTGCTTGAAGGTGCTTTAATTCTCTGATTATATGACCAGTCCTTGAAGAATATATATTGGTACTGGGGATTTAACTCAAAAAATAAGATCCAAACTTATGCTTCATACCAGAAGCACACTTAAATAGAAATTTATAGACTGAAAGTCAAAGGATGGAAAGCAATTTTGTGACAGGAACCTGGACAAAAAAACAAGGGTAGCTGTTATATTTGCAAACAAAGTGAACTTCAATTCATTACTGGTCAATGGGAAAGATGTTTGCTACGTACTCATTAAGGGAACACTCCAAGAGGGAAACATAATGACTGTAAATATATGTATACCAAATTCTGGCATAGCCAACTACATCTAAGCAGTATTTTTTTTTTTTTTTTTTTTTTTTTTTTTTTTTTTTTGGTGGAACTGGGGATTGAGCTCAGGCCCTTGTGCTTGCCAGACAAGTGCTTATTCGACTGAACTATCTCCCCGGCCCCTATAACCAGTATTAAAGGATGAGCAAAATGAAAAGTGGGCTAATTCAATTGCAGTAGGGAATTTTAATACCTCACTGTCACAAATGCATAAATCAACTGGACAAAATATCAGCCAAGAAATATCATTACAGAGCCAAACTTGTGAAGAAATGCGCTTAGTTGTTGTCTACGGAGTGTTCCACTTCACGACATCAGAATGCATATTCTTTTTATCATATACATGGATGTTCTAAATAAAACAAGAAACAAAAAGCAAAAAGAAAAATACTAGCTCATAGAACATGCTGAAGTAAATCTAAAAGAACTGAAATTATCCCATACATATACTCAGACCAGACAGCAATGTAATCAGCAGTCAATGTCAAAAGATATTTAAACTGAATAAACACATAAAAATTAGCATCATCCTGATCTAGCAATTAGATATTGAAAAAATTAAGAAGAAATTAATTTCTGAAATCCCACTGTATACTGTAAAACATATTGAAACTTATAGACATGATGATTGCAGTCATATAGGGAAATTTATAATGGTAAAGGCTTCTTTTGGAAAAACCTAGCAAGCTCAATTAACCAATCTTAATGTTGAACTTCAAATTCATAGAAAAGGGATAAATGCTTTGTCCTTTCACATGTGTGGCATTTTAATCCCTTTATTTCTTACAGTTAAAAAGATGACATGTACCATATAGTAATTTCTGAACATAAGCTGTTTTTGCTAGGTAGCTTTGGATTGCTAAATGTGAAAACATTTGCTTCTCACGAAACTACTTTGAATACTGCATTTTAATTTTAAAGATAAACAAGAGACCTACTAATTATCTCCGAGTCAGAGGAAGACATGCTGTATTGCTCACAGTGCAATTTTTTTCCACTAACAAAGAAAAATGGCAAAATAAAAGGAGTTAGTCACAAAGCCATAAAACTGAATGTTAATAGTGCTTGGGTTTTGAATCTAGGAAAATAGTAATGAAGAATCATAATAATCAAATTTGGCCTGAGTAGAGCTCTGTATAATTAGTATATCACACATAATGATAATGATCTTCCATTTTATTTTATTTTATTTTATTTTATTTATTTATTTATAAATGACAGCCATATTGCACCTGGATAGTTTGCAATAATTAAAATAATTTAAAAAGTACAAAATGAGTCTTAAAATGACTCACCAGTTTCCCAGAGTGATAAAATAAATACTACTAATTAAAAGCCAAAATTCTAATTTCCATCTACTGGGCTACAAATTCTGGCATATTAATGTATTTCTGAGAGAGATAGCTAAATACATATTGATTTAACTAATAATAGCATTTATGTGGAGCCAAAATCATAAGCGAAAGCATATTTGAACTTTGGAAAATATGATCAAAGAAAAAATAACTACAGAATTTTATCCCTGAGAGATTGGTTGTTAAGTTATACTTATTAAATATCTACTGATAACCTTTGCATACAAAACAATATCCTCCAGAATATAGGGTGCTTTTCATCAGGCATGATTTTATTTTCTATCTATTTGAATGTTTTGTACCAAGGATAAAATTCAGGACATTGTACTTGCCAGGCTGAAGCTTATTCCACTCAGCTATATCCCTGGATCTCCCTAACTTTGGAAGAAAAGTAACTGCATGGAAATATTTCATGTCAAAAATCACAAATGCAATTAGAAAATCTATATCAGTAACAAAATAACAAATTTGGAAAAAAAAAAGAGTAAATCTAGTTGTATAGAAAATCTAACATCTTAGTTTCTATACATAGTCAATATATAAACATTGTTTAAAAATGGTCCAGAACAGGACAAGTAAGATGCATTACAATGTACACATTTACAAAGTGGATGATGCACAACATATAATATACTATTTAAATCATTCTTAATAGAAAAATTCAGTGACTCACTTTAAGATGCTGGAGCCACTCATTGCTATCTATCTATCTATCATCTGTCTATCTATCTATCTATCTATCTATCTATCTATCTATCTATCTATCTATCTATCTATCCAATTCTAGTCTTGTAGGACCAACTGACAACAGAAATATAATCCAATTGAATCCTGAGATTATTAATTCTTAGACAAAGGTGACACATGTATTCTGAGCTGTATGACTTTAGATAAAATATTATATGCTGGCCCCTAACCCCGGGGAGCACTGACAGTGATTGAGACTAGGCATGGTGACACACACCTGTAATCCCAACACTTGAGAGGCTGTAAACAGGAGGATCATTATGAGTCTGATCTATGCAGTGAGATCCTATAGAACCTGCCCTAAAATACAAAAAAAAAAAAAAAAAAAAACAAAAACAAAAAAAAAAAAAAACTAGTATCCATCACTTTCTAAACAAAAACAAAATTTAAAGTCTCTGGGAGAAATAATTCATATGATCTATTGAATACTAAGGTTTCCTGAGTTTTGAAGGAGACTCAAATATGTATCCCACTAAGAATTTTCTTAATTTGTTCTTAACAATTTACACTAATTCAAATTTCATGTTCCTCATGAATAAGAATTTCAAAACTGTTATTTCTCAAACACAGAATTGACTTAGTGAAATTAAATTACCTAAAATACTTTCCTTCTCTTACTTCAGCTTTCAATTTTGTCATTTCTGGCCTCAGGCCATTACTTTAAAAATGTAAGCAAGTGCATGGACAGTTATAGTGAGTTTAAAGAAATCATTATTTAAACTGTGAACATTGGGTAGGAGTACTAATGGCATTCTGACTGTCTTCAGAGTGTGTGATCTTACCCACATGCCCACACTGAAACCCTAAGAGATGAAATCCATGGCTTGACATGTGGTCCCCCAGGGCTATAGTTTTTACCATCAAAACTGTCATCTTCTGTAGGATAACTTCATCAGCAGCAATTCAAGGCATATGTTGTGGAAAATGTAATATTTAAGAAAACTGAAATGAATTTTGTCTACACTATTTCTCACACCTTTACAAGTATATAGAAATAAAATTTGTAAAAATTTGTCTGTATGATTTCACAACATCAAATATGGAACCACCAAACATTTCAGTACAAAAAAAATGTAAAGGGAATTAGATGCATATTATGCACGAATGAGCCAAGACTTACCTGCAATAGATGAAAATCAGAAAATTAAGAAATTTACAAAAATAAATGAAGAACAAATAATTGTTTATTCTTTTAGATATACTGCATAAAATATATTCTTGATAGCTATTTCGGCCATTCTGTGTTAAAGATTGCCCGCCATAGAATCCTCTAGTACCACTTGTGAATTGAATATAAGAGGTCTTCAAAACATTTCTCTTTGATTTAGACTCTTCTATCTTCATAGTGGAAGAGTGCTCGGATATTTACATAAATATATTCTGCACTCTGGGTGCTTGCGTCTGGAAATTTCCCTGGTAACCTAACGTCTTCAAGGTTATCTGTATTATATGATCCAATGATATTTTGTATTTTATAGCTGAATGACATTCCATTTTTTGATGTACTATCATTACTTATCTGTTTATAAGTACATGGATACTTAGATTTTTTTTCACACTTGGTTATTATGAATAATACTACTGGAAAAATTTTATAGGTATTTCTAAGTATACTTTTGTTTCTATTAGATATATTGAGAAGTAAATAATTACTATTTTAAAATTATTTTAGGAGACACTCTATTTCTATAGAGGCTGATGAATTTTTCATTCTTATTATCATCAAATGAAGACTCCTTTTAGACCATAAGGTTTTTAACACTTGTTCTTTTAGCCAAACTGAGGATATGAAATGTCGTCTTCCTTGAATTTTCATTAAAATTTTATTTATAATTATGTCAAATGTATTTTTTTTGTTTTCTGTTTTGTTTAGAATATTTGCACATTAACTAGATTATTAACAGATTTATGTATGACATAAGCAATTCTCTTTCAGACACAAGATTTATAAATATTTTCCTCCAGTTTGTATATTCTTGTACTTCCCCCATACTCTGGAAAATAATGGCAAATCTAGAGGTATGAATATTTATACATATTATTTCTTTTAGGAATATTACAATTTAACATTTAAAGATTTGATCCATTTTGAGTTCACTTTTTCTATTAAAGAAACGGTCCAGATTTATTATTTTAGCTGTTCATTCTATTGTCACTGCCATCACTCATTTCAAAAAGAAATCAACAAATCAATTTATTATATGACCATCAGTTTAATTCTGAACTTTGAAATATATTCCAGTGTTTTCTATGTGTTTCTGAACCATAGTAAGAAACTTTCTCAAAATTTACTAGTAGTACAAATTCTTATTTCCATATGTAAGCTATTTGGGTTTCCAATAAGATCTACGGAAATCAGGGTTGGGGAGATAGCTCTGTGGTCTAAGCGCCTGCATAGCAAGCACAATACCTGGATTAGATCCCCAGTACAGATGCCATGCCAGCCCCAGACCTCTGGGTGTGCTGTGCCAGTCCCTAAACCATGTATAATGGCACAAACCTGTAATTCCAGCACTGGAGAGGCTAAGACAGGAGGATCACCAGAAGTCAGAGCTGTGTAGCGAGACTCTGTATGAAATAAATAACTTTAAAAAAATTAAAAAGATTTGTATAAATCAGAGATCAATTGGACAATAATTCTGCCTAGTTCTTCTCAGACAAGAACATTAAATGTTTTTCCACTTAAGTATTTTCCTTTTTTAATAATTTTATTGAGAAACAAATAGCAATGAGACAGATTTCTAAACTTCTGTGTAAAAATATGTAATTGTTTAATCCTATTTTTAAAGTATTTTTTTTTACTTTTCAATCTTTTTCTCCATTTTCTTTAGAGACTAAAGCCCTAACATATCAATACTTGATGGAAAATATCTGTTTCATGTTATGCCTAAGATGTTTGATACTCTGGTATTTTCAACAGCATTATAGTTGAATTGGTCTGCACTATTTTAAATTTTTTTCTAAATATTTTATTTTAGTGCCAACATAATGAAAATTGTTCTCAATTTCATACTCAGACTTTTCATTGCAACTTAGAAATAGTGTTAAATTGTATATGTTGATCTTTATTTATTCTTGTATATTGATTATCTTGTGAACTTATAGAGATTATTATTCTACAAAGTTTAAGGAATTCTTTAAGATTTTCTATGCAAAAATTATTCTGAGATCTATGAACACAGATGGTCTACTTCCTCTTTTAAAGTGTGGATTGCTTTTTAAAATATTTTCTCTTAACTCTGCTAACTAGAATTTCTAATGTTGCGTTGACTATTTCCTTCCTTTCTGGTCTTAGAAGTAAAGGAGCTAGTCTTTCACTATTAGATGTGATCTCAGTTGTTCTTTTAAAGTAAATGCTATTTACCAGTTTTAAAAGTTTCCATCTTTTCTTTGTTGAAATTTTTTAAATCTGTGAAGGTATATCAATTTCTAATCTTTTCTCTTTCTCTGTCTTTGTCTCTCTCTCTGCCTCTGTATGAGTGTGTGTGTGTATGTGTATATGTGTGTATCCCTGTTTCTTTCTCTCTCTGAATTAGAAGAAATGCTTTTGCCTTGCTGCCTGTGCTGGCCTTGAATGTGCAGCACACCTCCTGCCTCAGTCTCCTAAGTGCAAGGATTTTAGTTATGCTCCGCTATGCCCAGGTAGGATACTAAATTTCTTGAAATGATCTTTATACATATACTGGAAAGATAATGTGCTTATATCTCTAACTGTACAGTGTACATCATTGGTTAATTCTTGGGTGTTTAACAAACTGCATTCCAGGATGCATGTAAATATAAAACAGTGTATAATATTGTCATATTTCTGGGTGCTCTGTAGTTTGTGTTTGCTTGTCTTACAAAGCTTTCATTTATTTGCATACCAAGTATTATTCATTGTAATCAATGAGGTGCAATGTCTTCTTTTACTTTTGGAAATGTTAATATTATTCATTATTAGCACTAACATTTTTGGAATTGAACAGTGAAACTATATGCATCTGTATTTATATCAATAGGTCTTAAGTAATAGACAAATTCCTTTATTTATTTTATATTCAATCAGATGGTGCATTTTTATGAATCAATTTTGAAAACGTGGTTTTCTAGAATATTTTTTAGCTATCTAATTGGGCACATATTACTACATAGTATTCTTTTAAAATAATTATTGTCTTTGTAAGAGCAGTAGTGATACCTGTTCCCTCATTTCTGACACTAGTAATCTGATTTTTTTTCAGCATATTGAGCTAAAGATACTTTACATTTATCTTTTCAAAGAATTACTTTAAGTTTCACTATTTTTATTATTACTCTTTTATTTTCAATTAAACTTCTACATAAACTTTAATAATTCTTCCACTTTGTCTTCCCTATAGTTTTATCTTGTTACTTTCTTTGATTTCTATCTTGTTATGTTATTTTATAAAGGAATTTATAAGTGTAGTAAACATTCTCCTAAACATGGGTTCATGTCTGCCGTTCAAGTGCAAAGTCCTGAGTTCAATCCAAGAACCATATATAAACAAATAAATAAGGCTATAGCCTTGTTGGTAAGTTGGGTTTGTTCTGCTATCTTTTTAATGTAAAATGGCTGTATAACTTCATTCTTTTGTTATCAACATAAGTTTTTTTTAAAAAAAATATTTATTGTTCATATTTTTTCTTTTCTTTTTTTGTAGTTTAGGGAGGGGTCTATAGGATGTTCAGGGTATCACTACCGCATCAGAATTGTAGTGAACCTCCTGTTCACAGCCTCCTAAGTGCTGGGATTACAGGCAGAAGCCACCATGCCCGGTCAATCACCCTCTCAGGTCAACCTGGGGGTGGGGCCAGATCAACAGGCCTGGGTATCTAACCCCTCACCCCTGAGCCTGCTTGCAGGTACTTTAATCCACTGAGCTATTTGGCCCAGCTTATTTTTAAGTTTTTCAGTGTTCTCTTGTTGTTCATTTGCAATTTTACTTCGTTGCATTCAGACAATGTATCTCCACCTTAATGTTTATTTTGTAGCATACTGTATATTCTATTCTTCAGAATATTTCATGTAATACTGAGAAGTATATATATTCTCTTTTGTTTCAAGGCATATGTTGCAGGTCCCTGGTAGATACTTTTGGCTTCTGATATTGTTCAAATTTTCTATTTCCTTTTTGATCTTCTGCCCAATAGGTGTATCTACTAGTGAAATTTTATTCTATTATTTTTGAATTGGCTACCTCTTGTTTGATTTCTGCAGGCTTTGCTTTTTGTATTTTGGTGTCATTTTATTTTCATATGAATTTCTAACTTTTATATGTTCTCCAATGAAAAGAGTATATTTTACAAAATACTTTTATGTCTACTAATATATATATATTACATACATATACTAATACACACACACACACACACACACACACACACACACACACACACATATATATATATATATATATATATATATATATATATATATATATATGATTTTAGTGCAACTATAATGTTAGCAATATCATAAGCACCTGCCTGGCAAGTGCAAGGATCTGGGTTTGATGCCCTGTACCACGTATCATACCAACCACCAAAACTGGGTGTGGTACTACACACCTGTAATCCCAGCTCTTGGGAGGCTGAGATCACTGCAAGTCCAAACTACATAGTGAAACCCTGTACCAAATGAATAAATAAATGATTAAAAAAATTAAAAAGTGACTCAAATATTTACTCTCTTGCCTTTTAGTGGATATCCATATCTATATCTATATAGATATATAGATAGATAAATATATCTGCATATACATTTTACATTATTGTTTGAATATATAAAGATAATAAAGGAGAAGAAAGATGTAAATATATATATAACTTTGTTACAGATTTTTTATTATTTACAGTGGATTAAAATTTCTAGCGTCACTTGGAATATTTTCATAGCAGTTTCAAGAAATTAAATTTCAGTGAATTGCAAGCAATAAATCCTATCTGCTTTTGTTTATCTGAAATTATCTTAGTGTACTTTAATCTTTGAAAGATAGCTATACTGGATTTGAACTCCTGATTATTATTTTTAAAGTAAAATCTTGAAATAATTTTCTTATATTCTCCATTTTTTATCATAATAAATTAGTTTTTGATGAACTTGAAATCCCAATATTGTTTCTTCTCTTTTTTAAAGTGTTTTGGTATTTTATATATACATAACAATTCTATTCATCACAGTGAATTCATACCTATCCATGATATATTATGGTTTCTTTTTTTAACATTCTCCTCTCCTACTTTCAATACATCTTACTATTTGCAAAGCTTTGTTTCCATTTTATCCTTGTAATTATTTTCTTTTTTCCCTCCCTCCCTTTTCCCTTTCCTCCATCCTACTTCTTTCCTTTTGGACATTTTCTTCCCATTTCACAATATCTATTGTACATTTCAGTCAAGATTTCTGCTATTTTTTATTTTTGACATTTTTGCTACAATATATTTCTGAGAAACTATTATCAATGTACTTAAAGCTCACTGAGTTTCCTTTATATGTAGATTGATTTTAAATTTTGATTTTGAATAGTAATAATCATTATTTGGGTTTTTTGTTTGTTTGGTATCAGGAATTGAACTCATAACACCATGGCTGCCAGGCAGGCACTGTGACCCTGAGCCTACCTATAACCACCTTAATCTATCACTTCTTTTTTGTTTTTATTGTTTTCTCTTCTTATACTCCATTATCCATGTTCTGGAACACCACATTTGTTTTTCTCTGAAACTGTGTCCTTTGTTTTCTGTTCTTTTATGTTATCATTCTTCAGGTTAACTAATCTCTATCAATCTACCTTCCTTCACCAGGTTTAATTCTCTTGTCCACCATGGAGAAGTACCATGATTTGTAGCTCTAAAATTCCATTTGTTTCATTTTTTATAACTTTAGCCCTAATTCCTCAGCATTTAAGAGTCATCCTCCTCCTATCCTTTTCTTCTTTATTCAGTTTTCTTCAGCAGTTTGAGTATGTGTACGACTGTCCTTTTGAAGTTTTACTCTATTTAGACTGATATCTGCCTAGTTTTAAAAAGAAAACTTACATGAAACAATAGTTCCCATAGACTGTTTAAAACTTTCTTTTCAACTTCAGCATCAGTGTGCCTTTCTCAGCATCTCTCCTGAAAAGTACTATGATTTAACTGTACAATTGATGATTCTACCAGTTAGCTTCTCAATGCCCTTGACCATAGTCTTCACTGTTTTTGAGACAATGCTTGCGCTTAAACTTCTCTACCCTCAATCTAAATGAGGTAATATAGTTTGGGAAAAGCACAGAAGCTTTCTATTTAAGAGTCTCCTTTTCTTGGACAAAATATTTGATTTATAGTCCTAGAGCTAGGGGAAAAGGGTGGCAATTTGCTACTTTATGAAGGACAGTTCTACTTTATGAGCTGACACTAGGTGGGTACAGAGGGGCAAGAGCTTTAGTTCCTTTGTTTTTCCCATTCAGGCAGTAGAACCAGTGCCTTATAAACCAGTGGAAAGAAGAGTTTTGCTTAAAATTCCACATAGTCATACCAAATTTTATGCACTTTTTTGAATATTTGTTTATGAATTTGTTTTATTAGCATTTTCAGAGAACTGCTTAGATTCCTTTCTTATAATTTATCCTGATCTCTCCAGGGAGCTTTTCCATATAGGTCCTTACCTTGTCAGGCAAGAGTACTTAGTGATAGGACCATATCTTTTCATCTATTTCTCCTATCTACATTTCATATGACAGTTACTAAACAATCATTTATTTAAATAAAAGATGAAACATTCCTTTTTTTAAATCAACATATAAAGGAAGCTATGTTTTTAATTTGTGTAACATAGAAGAGATTGTATCCAAAATAGAGTTTTCACTTCTAATTAAAATTTTAATATGGAAGATGATAGTATTATCAAGTAATCATTCTGGAAGTGGGAAGTCAATGATAAGTAAAAGTAAGTAAATCTTTATATGCTTCTGTGCAGAACATCAACTGGTAGTAACTGGTGCACATTCAATACGTTATTACTCTAAATATGTTAGGACAACTATTTTGCTTTTTTTTTTGAGGTATGCAATATTCAGTGCCATTATTCAGATCAAGACAGAGTATTTATTTATTTATTTATTTATTTATTTCTGTATTTTAGGGAAGGGTCTGCAGTGTGCACTAATAGATTGAGACTTGTAGTGATTCTCCTTTTCTCAGCCTCCCAAGTACTGGCATTACAGGCGAGCACCACCACGCCCAGCGTCAATCACTGTCTCAGCGTGCCCCAGGGGCGGGGATAGTTGGGGGGGAGAGATCCAACCCCGGGCCTTGCGTCTTCTTGCAGGTGCTTTAATCTGCTGAACTATTTGGCCAGTCGGCCCTACGACAAAAAAATTTAAAATATTCTGATTATTTTACGAAGTTAGTCCACTTATTTGTTTTGTTTTTAAATAAAACACGTTGCTTTTAAACAATTATTCAACAGTTCAATCTTTTGGAAGAATTGCTACCAATACTAATCCCATGTCAAACTTTAAAGAGTCTGTTGTGGAACAGAAAGCAGATAATATCTCATTATGCAAATAGATAAATCCACGGAACAAGTTATCTCCAAAGCGTTATTAATAATAACAGTCTAGTATCAATTTAAATGCCAAACTAAATTTCGCTGTATTCCATTCTGAAGAATTCATAAATATTTGATTTTTGAAAATATATGCAAATGTCTTTTTCTCTTTAGGACCAATATACCCATATCCATGTTCCATCTCCCTTATTTCACAGTACAGATTTCTGCTCAAAGTAGAAAATAACAAAAACTCTTGGCTTATATAGCCCCCATGCATTTGTAATTTCAATGAAACTATATATGTGATAAAATATTTAACTGATTTTCTTGAACATAAGCCCTACATTTTGGTATCTGCTATTTTTTTTTCCATAAATGGTGCTTTGTTTCCACTATTGTTTACTCTAGGAGTTGGCATAGTAGAATTTCTTGTGAACAACATAAACTCCAGAGCAAGAAAATTTGCTTCAGCCTAGGTAGAGGGTTGGAGACACAAAAATATTTATTGTATGGAAGAGTTGTCTGGGTAGGAAATTCCATTTTCTCTTCCATTTCTCTTTCATTGCCTCAGGAAGACTCAGAAACCAGCCAATGCTGTCAGGCAATCCACTCAGCACAAGAATAACTCCCCCCACCACACACACACACACACACACACACACACACACACACACACACACAACTAAGGAGTTTCTTCTCAAACAAATGCCCTCCAAATTTGTTATGATTTCTATTCTGACAAATTGTGGAATCAAAGTCATTTTTTGGAATTGTAAAACTGTTACCAGAAAATATGCTCCTCCCTTGCAATGTATTAATTATTGAAACTGTCCTACTAACCTGTCTTAAAAATGTCTCATGGCTATTTGTTTCTCAATAAAATTAATGAAAAAATGTTCCTCCCCCTTCTATGAAAGCAGAAAACAACGGTGCTCATATTTGATGTAGTGCATTGGACTCTTGACTAAAGACATAGGTGGTTGATGAAATTCCTGATGGACTGTGCTGTTTTTATGCCACGGTTTGTGCATATTGTGGTTTCCTGGTTCACTGTTGCAACCAGAGAGAAATTTATTTAATAAATTAAAAAACAAAATATAAATTTAAAGAAATGTTTCAGCATTAACATCAATAGTAAAGAGGACATCAGATACAATACTAAAACCATCTCAAGATGAACTGAAGCACCACCACCCCAAAGCACAGAATGCTCAGATTTGGAAGATGAAATGTCTTAGCTCAAGAAGGGCAACATTGAAAATTAGTTCGTTAAGGTGGATCTCAGATTCGCTTATCACTGTTTCCTATTTATATTCACATTCATGTACTTTGACAACCAGTGTAATGTATAGAAAGGAACTGAAAATGATCTCAAATTTATGTTTATAGAAAAAAGTGTGTTATCCTCACTCCCAATATCAACACACACACACACACACACACACACACACACGAGATAATTGAATAGCAAATGCATTTTTAGCTTCAGTTAGGGAAAAATATACATCTTTATTTTGTATTTATCTGTGCACTGGAGTAAAATTATCTTAAGAACCTATGCATACCAAGAAAATAATTCACAATATTGCACATTTTCTTTAATTAAAATCTTAGATATTTCATTTCAAATACATTGAGTAAAGACTATTTAATGCATTTGAGAGCAATAAAAATATAGATATTTGCTAAACATAAATAAAATCTAAAACCCAGACATGGTTTTACACCTATAATCTAAGCATTCAAGAGGCTGAGGTGGGAAGATTGCCACAAATTAAAAGTCAGCCTCAATTACATAATTAATCCAAGATCATCTTGAACTACATAGCAAGGCTCTGTCTCAAAACAAATACACAAAAATAAATAAAATTCATTAGATATGCATATGGAACAAAAGAAGCACTTACTTTTTATTATGATTTATATTTTGGGAATGTTTGGTAGTGTGTTCCTCAAATATTCATCATAAAATGACGATTATAAAGAAATAAATTCTTGAGAATATTGTAATTCAGGAACTATTGCAGACCTTGGGAAGCACATTAAAAGTACCATATGTGTAGGGGCCAGAGGTTTGATCCCCAGGCTTGCTGTGCTGGCCCCGTTAACGGGGCACACTGAGATGGCAGTTCAGGTTGGGCATGGTGGCACGCGCCTGTAATCCCAGCTCTTGGAAGGCTGTAAACAGGCGGATCACTATGAATAGGATCTAGTAGTGAGACCCAGAACACCATGTAGATCCTTCCCTAAAATACAAAAATAAATAAACAAATAAATAAAAATAGCATAGGATTAGGGCCAATAGTTCAGCAGCTTAAGCACTTCTCTGGCGAGAGCAAGGTCCTGAGTTTTATCCCAGGTACAAAAAAAAAAACAAAAAAAAACAAAAAAAAAAAACTAGCACATGAACAATCATGCATAATACAGATATGAGATAGCTGTATATCTGGAAAACTGAACACAAGCTATCCATAATGAATGACCAGAATCTTTGACAAAATTTTGCTAACTTATATGTGCCCAAAAACCATTAATCAGCTGCTTGAACACATTATTAATAATTTTGAAATTCATATGGAAACTCTAATATTAAAAACAGGGAAAAATTCTATCTGATATGTGTATGTTGTGTTTTCTCTATCTTTTCTCCTTTTCTTCATCATGTTTTTATGAGATTATTCCAGGCAATAGCACCAGCCCTTGAGAACAGCCTAGTGGTGGCCCTCTGTATTGTTCATGGTGAAGACATAACACTTTAATTATAATCCAGGACAAATAGAGTTGGAAAATGCAGTAGTAATTAGTTGTTTCTTAGGAAGTCAACAGTGCTTTATTAAAGAAGTGCTACCATTTACCAAAAGCCAGATTTTAAATCAATGAAAGTCATAATTCTTTTCTCAAACTCATTCCTGCCCATTTCTAACACTTTTTGTATTTATAAGATTCTTAGAGAAGACGATGAAATTAAGGTAAAGAGAAGTTAAGCATATGGGAAAGATCACATACCCAGTTTGCAGTGGGGTCAGAGAAATGCACCAGCCTTTTTACCCACAGTTTACCAGGTATATACCATAACAAAGATCATGGCTTATTCAAAAACAGTATGAAAAATTGTAACTAAATAATATAAAAGTTGTATGTGAAAACCAATAATATTGATAAAAAATTATGTGAATACAAGGTTATTATGAATTTGTTTTTATTTTGAAGAAAAGAAAAATAGAATATAAAACAGAATTTCAAATCACATTAACAGGATAGTAACAATAATTCACATATTGTGTATTGTATCTTCATAGACTTTACACAGAGTACAAGGTATAGGCGTGAAACATTGTCCAAACAATATTAGCATGAATCTTTCTTTTCAATGAACTAAGAGAAATTAACTGTATCCCTTAACTATATTGTGTGTGTGTATATTTTTTTCCTTTTTAGCTGAATGAGTAATAGTGATTCAAAACAAAGAAAAATACTGTGAGTGGGGTAGAAAATTTTCTAAGAGAAAATAGGGCCAGGGAGATGGCTCAGTGGAATAAGCGCCTCCCTGGCAAGAGCAAGGGCCTGAGATCCATCCCTGGTTCTGCCAAAGAGAGAGAAAGAGAGAGTAATCGAGAGAGAGAGAATGATGTGGGAAAGGGAAAAGGAAGACAGAGTCATTTTTATTGTTCTGTGTAGGTGACATTTGTTTATTAGTTTAAGCTCCTGTCTTGCACAAAATAAGAGAAAGCAATTACACTAGCAGTTGGAAATTTAGTTCAATTGCAGGTTGTCCAATAGAAATAATATACTAAATAATATTCCAGATTTTCTTTCATAATACAGTATAATAGCATAACAAAATGCTTATTTCTTGTACTTTGATTAAGGAAAATATAAATTCTAATGCTGCAATGAATGAATGAATCTAGGCATTTGGGTTTTCTTCTAAAGTTAAAGAATGATTACATATATCATTTTTGTTAATAGAAAACACAATTCTAAACTTATAACTGAAATTAAAAAGATTTTGACAAAGGTCAAATGATGATATACATCAGATTACAATAGTTATCATAAAAACTAAATTCACCATCCTAAATCCCAAAGCTTGAACCTGTTAAGACCACAATCCTAAATATCTTAAATCACAAAAATAAAATTCTTGAGTGTTGAACCCCCACAAGGCACACATATATAAAATTAGATATATATGTAATATATATTATATTTAACATAATATATATTATCCAATATATTGTATATTTGATAAATTACATATGGAAAATTAGAATACATATATATATATTCTAATTACAATGTATACAATATATGCATATTCTAATTTTCTAATATGTCCCAATTATTATACCATCTATCTCTAACTGTGTATCTGAAAGTTGTGTAAAAAATTCCAAAATATTTTTTGGCTTTCTTTGCCCTGTCAGAACTATTTCTACCCACAGGAATAAATTCATGTGAAACTCAAAAAAAAAAAAAAAAAA
>PVKA01013375.1:37684-55261 GCA_004027165.1 Ctenomys sociabilis | reverse complement strand
TTTTTTAAGTTAATGGGGAATTTTTGAGACTCAATACCAATACCTTAGAATTTGGTCTTGATGTTTGTATGAAATTCTGAGGCCTCAATATAAAACTCATTGTATCGTGATTTCCTTTTAGGTGTATTGCGCTAAGTAAAACTTGTCAAATAAATCTTTAAAAAATGAAAAAAAAAATAATGTGTGAAAGTATATCATGTGTGCACCTTGTACAATACGAAAACAGTTTGCGTGTATTAATTTATTGAATCTGTCCTGTTAATTTGTCTTGAAACTGTCTCATTGCTATTTGTTCTTCAATTAAAAAAAAAGTGAGAAATCTGGGTGGCTTGAGGTTCACTACCAGCAGGACTAAGCTGAGTGAGAACCCTGATGCTATATTAATCCAGTGTTCCCCTTGTTTCTTTAGGCTCCAATTTATAATGCACAACAACATGTCATTGTAGTAGCGAATAATGCTCTTGGAGATTTGCAAAGCGGAACTGAAAGCTTTGAATGGAGCCTAAACTAAAGCAGAGAGTTAGAAAAAGCTCAGATAGAAACCACCCGCACACCTGAGACATGCGTCCTACAGGGCTGGAATACTATGGCATCTGCACTAAATGGAGGTTCTGGCAACCACTGAAGACAAGCTCCATGTATGCTCCTAAGCTTCTAGCCAGATACATCATTTGAAGCAGATAATTCAGACAATAGCTTCAGATATGCTGCTGGTCCCTGGAAGACAGTACTTTGTGATAATGTGGTCTGAACTACCCATCATGAGTTGGTACTGACAAACCCATCATATCATAAGCTCGGATGTATCTAGTAACAATTCATTGTAGGACAGCAGTGGAACATCTGGTATTCTGGAATTGATCTTGGGCTGGTCCTTGATTATAAGTACCCTATGTTCCTATGTTACCTGATACCTTTTCTCTAATCTCTCTCCATCAGCTATTCTATAGGTTCATGAAAGGTTTCCTATAAACTGTTGAAATAGGGGGAAATCCACGCTTCATTTGTAAGTAGGTTGATCTATTTGTTGGCAACATTCAATGGATCCTGCTACAGTGGAGTTTTACTTGGAGGTAGGTGTTAATGGAAACCCTCCACTAGTAATATTTTGGTCAGTATGCTTGGCCTTTATTTATATTTATTTATTTATTTTTGAGACGAGTTCTTATTATCTTAGTCTAGGTTGATCTTGACCTTGCTATGTAGCCCAGGCTGGCTCCAAATATATGATCTTTCTGCCTTACTTTTTGAGATGCTGGGATCACAAATAGGCATATGCCGCTATGACAGTTTGCTGTTTTGTTTTTCTTTCTTTCTTTTTTTTTTTTTTTTGCACTGGGGATTGAACACAGGACCTTTGCCAGCCAGGCACTTTTACCACTGATCTATCTCCCTGGCCCTGACTGACTGATGAACTAGTAGTGATGAAAATCATAGGATGGGTTGATCAAGCAGTTTGGAAAAACAAGTTAAAATTAGTGCTACTGTTATAAAGAAAAAGCACATGGGTGGCATCAATAGTTGCAAAAAAGTGTGGTCTTTGTACTGTGCAAGAAGTTACTCTAATGGCAGCCGGATGCAGGAGGGTCGCTGAAGAAACAGATGGATGGTGGGATTCAGCGAGTTCCCAGCACAGCAGGGTTGAGGTCTTTTCTCTTTCACACAGTGCTCATTAGTGCTCATCAACACAAAGTGCTCATTAGTGAAGTAGTCATGTTCCCAACGTGGAAGGTAGGCAGGTACCTGCTTCCCCCACTCTGCTTTAGTTACCACTGTGGCTGGGTGGTTGCTCTCCCACAAAGAGATCTTTTCTCAAGCTAAGATACAGTATTAGCCTGTCACTTCATGTAAAATGGATTATAGTGGACACTTCATCCAGAAAAGCCCAATGATTCATCCAGATAAAGCTTGACACATACTGAAAGCATTAGTTCTCTTTCTTTTTCTCTGCCTGCACAGTCTGGGTCATCGCAGAGTGATGGGCTCTCAGGGCATCTGACTCACTGACAAGTTATCTCATATCGTATTGGTTCAGGCAAAGGGAAGCACTTTCTGCTGAAGGAAGTGTGGCCATGCAACACAGTCCACTATCTGGAGGCCCCTGTGTTAGAAAGCCTTCTTAAAAATATAGAATCAAGCCTCCATCTTGGATATCTACTGTATTTCTTAAATTAAAAGCTATTATTTGATGGTGTTTCTCCAAAGAATAGCATTGTTAAGTCTATGAATGAAGAAGCATAGGTCAGAGTGGACCTGCTCCTCATCATTCTGAAAGACTTACTCAGAGAAGTGGTGCTTTTCCTCCTCATGACGTTGAGTCCCACGTGCCTCGCGCTCTTACTTTCTGAGAAAGGGCTCTTGTAACAGGCACTGAACTGAAAGCTGTAACTGCTAGCTGGGCACTTTAGACTCTGTACAAGTAGGGCTGCAGCCATGGAAATGAGCCTTCACTCGTGTATGGGACCTGGGCTGGCTCTTCATGAGGAAGTAGTTTATACAGGAAGAATTATGTTTAGCTTGACTAGGTCACTTGGCATTCAGTTTAACTATAAATGAGAAAGAACACCGACTATGACCTTATAATTGCTGAGTGGAAATCAGAGCAGGCTCTGCCACAGTGCCTCCTTGCTTCACAGATTGAGGCCTCTCTATTCAGGCACAGGCTGTTTCTGTCATAATTCCTGGAGAAACTTACAAGTAGAGCATCAAAGGCACCAAATACAACTATACTACTACGTTTGATCCTCAGACAGTACTTGATTCACCAGAGGAGCCTTCTAGAGGAGCAGAGGCGTGAGTCAAAGGTGGGAGGGTGGGATCCAGAATCCAGGGCACAGGAAGTAAGCAGGGCTTTGGCTTTGGAACCAGTTGTTCTAATAACAGGGTTTCTGACAGTAACTCTCTTGTTAAAAAATTTGCTCAGAAATTGTGCTGAGAATTTTCAGAATATTGAAAAATTTCCCTCCATGGAGTGAATATGATAAGAAACAATGGAGTAGATTGTTGCATTCTGTCTTTCTCTGCTCACAAGATCCTGTTTTCTGGCGAATGTGATTTCTCTTCCTCCTTATCCCACTCCAGCCTCTCAACTGCTAAAGACCTTCAGCAGGTGTTATGGTTTGTGTGTAGGTGTCCCCCCCAAGCCTCATGGAGTCTTGGGGCAGCTCCTGGAGCTTGTGATTGGTTATGGTGGGTGTGGGGCAGGTAATTTGCATTACAGTGTAAGGAGGGAAAAGAAGCTAGCTGCTTGAGCTGCTGCTACCCTTCCCTTGCACTCTTTTTTTTTATTATTATGTTTTTATTGAAGAACAAATGGCAATGAGACAGTTTCAAGACAAATTAACAGGACAGACTTGATAAATTAACGCATTGCAAAATGTTTTTGTAATGTTTTGATGTCATACAAGGTGCATATATGATATTATATTTACAGACATTATTATAGCAGATGTCTCTAATCAGTGAATGAAGAGTGTAGCTATATATTTATCTTATTTTTATAGCTGAATCACAGATTCAATAACTAATACTTTCTACCTTGTTATCTTCCTAGTGGTTGTCCCTAGTACTAGAAGCTGACAATATTTTGTCCAACCACTATTAGTGCAAATCTAGCTTCTCATAGAATTATGCAGAAGCACGGCATATTTATCCTAACTGTACTGTTCATACACACACATCATGATTCTTCCTTTGTATGTCCCCTTTTTTTTGTCTAGACCTATCAAAGATGAGCACTCCACTGTCATTAAGCCAATTTAGGTGCCTGAATTCGGCAACACAATCCAACACAGTCCAGCATTCCACAATAATAGTGAGTCATCAGAAGAAGCTGTTGACCATAGCCATTTACAGCTCAACTTATTATTATGGCCCCATGTTATATACCTCATTTTTATACTTTTCTGCTGGATGGTTAAGACCAAGATAGAGCAAGCCCTAAATACCATAAGATGTAGCTTTTGTTTCTGATGAGGTCAGTGAAGTCCCTTAGGGTTTATCTTGTAATCCTGTACCTTACTCTCTAGATCCTTTGTCTGTGTCATCTCCCTTGCACTCTTGCTCTTTGCCTCAGCCATGAAAAGCTGCTCTCTGCCATGTGCCGCTCTGCCTTGGACCCAGCTGAATATGGACTGAAACCTCCAGTAACTGTGAGCTAAATAAACCTTTCCTCCCTTCATTTTGAGTGTTGGGTATTTGTCCCAACAATGAGAGAATAGTACCTAAGACAGCAGGGAAAAGTGAAAATGGCCCATGCTGACTGAGAGGAACCCCCTGGAAGGCAAGTTATACTCTGCGTCCCATTCCCATGCTAAAGGGCTGGCCGCCCCCGATGACGAATGCACACAGGGTGTGAGAGTGACCTGCTCCCCTCGAGGTGTGACTAGGCCTTCCCTGATGATGATATCAAGGCTCAACTTTGTTCTGGCCACAGCTCTGATCAGTGTCTTCCCCTTCTCCCTCCTGTTCCTCACTTTCCCTGATTAGCTTTCCTGGCAGTGTTTCCTTAGCATCTCATTTGCCACTGGGTCCCTGTCCCAGAGCCTGTTTCTAGGTAACACCTACTGTGGCAGCCACCATGTGCACTGTATGAAATTAAAAGATGTATTTGATATAGATGCACTTTCCATCCTTAGCTCCCACTAGAACAATCACAGTGAAGTAGCTAAAAGATGAACAAAGTGTGAAGACAACTGTATCATATTAGAATTCACATTGAGAAACAGGTTATACAATTAGATTTCTTTCAATGAAATTCATCTGTAGAAAATTCAACTATTCACTATAAACCAATAAATTCATAGTTCCTTTTTTATTTTACATAACAGAATTTATTTAATTATATCTGGTGCCTATATTTTCTCCATTTGTATTTAGTAGTCAATGTTACACCTGTGGATCCAGCTTTAGCTTTGTAATCTTACTGTGGTGGAAAAGGCTCACCTCATCTCACTTTCTTTGACTATGGTGGAACAGCCCCTGTTTCTTGTAGCATACAGGTTTCCAGCTGGAGACTATATTTTGCAATTTCCAGTGAATCTTCCTTTCTTAGCATGGATGATGCCATGGAAATTAAACCAAAATGATGTGTGCATCTTTTTTAAGGTAAAGCTACTTTGCTGCTTCCACTGTCTGAGCATGTGCCTGAGTTGCAGAGGTGGTGGAAATTGCTCAGGAAGCACAGAGATGGGCGATACTGGGTGACTTCATGGAGCAGAGCTGTCCTCCTCTGCTAGGTTGCTTGCCTGCTTTTGGGTAGTCACACGAGTGCAGATGCACTGCCATCTCTTTCAGCCTGTATGCTTTTGAAGGTCATCATTACAACATTCCTTCTACTCTACTTCAGTGTACTTCAAGATACCTGTCTGTGGAGAAGCTTAGAAGCCTGTCTTTGAATGAAAATCAGTACACACTTTGCATCAATAATTTCTTGCTATAGAATGAAAGGAAAACAAAACAAACAAACAAACAAAAAACAGCAGAAACAACCAGTGTGCTTAGTAAGACAGTCAACCTACAGTGTACCAGGCTCCTTGTCTCATGGCATAGAGGTCACAAACTATTCAGCGTTGTTTGTGACCCACAGTTTGAGTGCCATTATTCAAATTCAGCAATTGCTAGCAACAACCTAGTGCCCAGTTACACTATATTCACTGTCACGGAAATATTCAGTCTGCTGCCAAATCTTTGAATAATTTATCTTTCTTTGCGGTGTTCACATTTCCCCCCAACTCACGGTCAAATTTTTGCTGACTCTTCTATCTCAAGCTCATAGCTACCTTGAGCTTCCCTGTGCTTAATTGAGAGAGGCAGGGCAGCCCAGTCATTAGGTGCTGGAGCCTGCAAGGAAGGCTGTCTGTGCCTCAAGCAATTTTCCTAAGTTCTCAACAGCTTAGCTTCATTATCTATAAAATGATTGATTGTCTATCTCATACTCAAGAGCACTAAGTCAGGTAAAATATTGCAAATGATCAGGGCCTGCTGGATGTAGGAAAGTTGGTTCTCTCTTTCCCTTTGCTCAGATGAATGGCACTATGGATGGAGAAGGAGGAAGAAAGAGGTTAATCTTTCTGACCTGTCTTGAAATTGTCTTCCTGGCTGTTATGATTTGTGTGTATTTGTCCTGGCAAAGCCTCATGCAGTCATTGAAGCGCATTTCTACAATTTGTGATTAGTTCTAATCCAAGGCTGGGATTATAGGTCTGAGTACTGATGGGATTTTGGGTGTGAGTGCTACATCCAGTCTGGGGCAGATAGCATGAATGTAGCATAAGGGAGACATAGAGGGAGACTTCCTCAGAATTTCTGTAGCCACTGTTGATGCTACCCCTCCCTTTTGCTCTTGCTGTCTTTCTGCCTTCTGTCCCTATGAACTTCTGCCTTCTGCCATGTGCCAGTCTGCCTTGGAGGCAGCTGAGTATGGACTGAAACTTCCAGTAAACTAAACAAACCTTTTCTTCCTTCATTCTGAGTGTTGGGTTTTTGTCCCAGCAATGAGAGAAAAGTAACTGAGAAACTGGCCCACTGTCAGAAAGCAGTGACACCCATACACAGGAGGGTGTTGGTCTGACACAGTTGGAGGTCTAGACATTAGGGGTGTGCAAGGTGCTTCATAGAGAAACATCTTGGCATTCCTTCCTCAAGTTTGGAGATATAGGCTGCCACCCCAGATGATCCAAATGGCCCTGATATCATCCTAGCTTGATTTATGGGTGAATTTCTTGGCTACTGCCTCTCACCCAATCAACAGTTTTAACTCTGCTTGTCATTCATTTTCCAACTCAAATACCACCCCATAGAAGAAGCCTGTCCTAATGACCATAGCAAAAGATCCCTCTACTCTTAGCTCAGTGTCCAGTGATATGTTTTGGTTATATTTCAGTACCTGGCATTATTTTATTCTTGTGTGTATACGTTTTTAGTAAATTTTATATTATATGTAGTTGAGTGGTCTTTCATAACAATTATATCTTAACTGGAATGTAAGATCTCTAAAGAGAAGGCCTCTGTCTTTCCTTTTCATTGGTATAGTCTAATATCTGAGGCATTTAGTAAATGTTTGTGTGTGGAATGACTCATTGAGTGATTCAGGGCCAGCACAGTGAATACCTAGCAATAGGCATAGATATTTTGATAAAAATAAACATAATATGAACTGTATAAAGTTTTAGATTCTGAAGTACACCCAGCCTTCTCATTGCTATCTTTCATGACAATCCCAGAAGACATTTGTTTGTTTGTTTGCTTGCTTTAACCAGAGATTGAACTCAGTACCTTGTGCTTGCTGGACATGCACTTATGCCACTGAGCTATTTCCCCCATTTTTGTGAGGGGTTCACAACTCCCTGTTTACATCTTTAACCATTGTCTCTGAAACTGTTTTCTTTGTTGAGAACTATTTCACAGCAGTATTCTCGCAACAGCAAGGAAATTTGAATGTCCTATTATTGCTCAATTTCTGAAATCACAGCTCAACAAAGAAGAGCAGAAGAGATTCTCTGTTCACCTGCTTACATGGGGTTTTCCTGCTCTTAGCACAGGGAGAAGAGCAAACATGCCACTGGGGAACGATCTCTGATGCGTCCAATAAGGCCACTTATCGTCTTTATTCCATGGCCAGTATCTTTCCTCTTTAGTTTTTGCTAGCATAACTGGTGAAATAAAATGCTGACAGGGATAGGCAGGTTATATAAGACTTGAAAAAAAATTCTTTGTCTGATATGTAGAACATGCCTAGGCATGCCTCTTATTTTTAGTAAATAATATTAGTTTTATCTAGTTTTGTATCTAGCCATATTTCCCCAGATGATATACCTTTGTGGGTAAAGTATGAAATAAAATTATCTGGATTCTATGATTTGCAATGCACTTTGTTCTACATATTTTATTACTAGCAACCCGAGTAACATTACTTCGATTCCTACTGTTGGTGTCTTACAATGTCCCAGATTTATTTGCTTCAATATCACCACATTGTTTTCTTCACAACTCTGCTTCTTGTGTGCTGGATATTTTGGGGCTTTCCATATGCCCCTCGCTCAGAAGTCACTTATTTCTTCATGTGCTTCTCCCTTAGTTGGTTAATCACAAATTTATTAAGAGTGTGTTTGCATCTCTGGTTTTATATTCTGAAGATGTTTGTTTAGATTTTTCCTTATTCTGGCTTTCACTTCATTGTCTGAATATTTGAGCACAACAGACATAATATCCAGCTTTTATTGATCATAGGCTATATTCCAGGTGCTTGCTTGGCATAGATTGTTTCTAATCCTCAAAGCAACCTGGCAAGACAGATATTATTATCCCTGCATTGTAGCTGAGGAAGCTGAGATGCAAGGTGTTTTGTTTAGGTCTTTGTGCAGGTCACACAGCAACTTGGTTTCTGATTGGAATCCAAAAAGCTGAGGTTGTCTCTGTGGGTAAGTTGTGTACATGAGTGTGTGTTTGAGTGTGTGTTTGAGTGTTTGTGTGTGTGTGTGTGTCAGACACAGAGAGAGAAAGAGACAGACACAGATGTAGACAGAGTGGAAGAGACAGACAGACAGACTTAGAGAGACACAGCGTGGAAGAAAGAGACAGAGATTGTGTCTGAGAAATAATTAATGAGGCTGCCAGGTGCTGCAATGAATATTATTATGAAGGTCAAAGATCTTCCATGGAAAAAAAGCCAAACATTTTCCCTGCACTGCTGTACTGTTCTATTGCTATTATTTTAATTGTAAAAGTCAATTGCAAAAGTCAAATGACAAAGCAATTATGTATCTTTTTTTTTTCATTTTCTAATCTAACCAGTTTGCACCCTGCATTACTGAGCTACAATAAGCAGCAATTTACTGATTTAGGTATCTAGCACTATAGCTCTATCTATCTATCTATCTATCTATCTATCTATCTATCTATCTATCTATCTATCTATCTATCTATCTTGTATTTGAGGGCAGGGTCTACAGGATGTTCAAGGTCCGACTACTAGATCACACTTGTAGTAATCCGCCTATTTACAACCTCCCAAGAGCTGGGATTACAGGCATGTACCATTATACCCAGTCTCAATTGTCATCTCGAGGGGGGGAAAGGCAGGCACAGCAGGCCTAGAGACGAAGCTCCTAGCCCCTGTACCTGTTCGCAGGTGCTATTTGGCCAGCCCTCAGATAAATTTTCTGTAGGCAGCTCATGGTTACAGTCATGGCCTAGTGAAAATGTATGTAATGTGGCTCTTGCAGAGGGAAAGGAGATGTGGGTAGTTTTGTATTTGGAATATATGAGACAAATTCAGTTTTAAAGAGTCATAAATCAAGTGTGAAGAAGATGGCCTGAAGCAATCAGAAAAAAAACTTAGAAAGTGTGGTAAATTCCAGACAAATTATGTTACTTACAAGGGTATATGTTTCTAGATTTTTATTTCATAATGAAGCAAAACTTATAAATTTGCCATTCAACTAAAAATAAGGATTAAAAACATAATATCTACCTTATTTTCTAGTCCATGTTTTTATAGATATATACTTCACCCATCACTTTCCACCTCCTCCACTTAGGAGGACAATGAAATTTTCTCTCAGGATTGGTTATCCTCATGCAAGTCATATGCCCATGCCAGATAACCAAGACATCACTAGTCAGCAATAGTTGAAACTTTAACCACAGCCGATGCTCATTGTGGGAGATGATTTTGTTCATCAAAAACCCTGCAGAGATTATTTGTCTTTTCCTCATTGACCCTTCACATTCCTTTCACTCTCTGGCCTCAGTTTAAATAATGCCATTAGAGACATTTTTAAAGATTACTACTGCTTTTCTCTAAAAGGTTGTTTTTGGGAAAATGTCAAGTTTGCTATACACATATCTATGAAATTCCTTTTCCAAGTCTTTATTGATTAGGATAGGGACTTTCCACGTTTTGTCTTTCAGTGTCATTTAAATTTAACATAATCTACATGCATTGGTGAAGTATATGGGCTAGGGTGCTTTATTCCCAATGCTTCCATCAAGAAATCCTCAAGGAGAACCTTGGAAACAGATAGCATCTTCTCCAAGATTCCAAATGCAACTCTAGTATTTCTGCTCCATGTAAAACCAATCCAGGTACTTAGCAGCCATGGTTTACAGTGCAGTCATGGCCAAGTCCAAGCACCGCACTATGCACAGCCAGTCCTGAAAATAGTACAGAAATGGCATCAAGAAACCTTGGTCACAAAGATATGAGTGTCTGAAGAGGGTAGATTCCAATTTCCTTAGGAACATTTTGCCAAGAAGCACAAGAAGGGCTTCAAGAAGATGCAAGCAAACAATGCCAAGGCCATGAATACATGTACCAAGGCTATTAAGGACCTTGCCAAGCTGAAGGAGGTCAAGCCCAAGATCATTTTAAAGGGAGTAAACCGCAGGCTTGCTTGACTTATTACCCACCACAAACTTGGAAATGCCCACATTGCCAAGGGTTGCATGCCTTGTTGGCCAAAGGCCTAGGCTCCAGCCAAGGCCCAGCTCCAGGTTCTTTCTGTTCCAGCTCAGGCCCCCAAAGGTTCTGAGGCTCCTGTAAAAGCCTCTAATCTGCTGATGTAAAAACAGAAGGACCCATGTGACCCCTGGGGTACCCTCTGTAGGGGTCTGGTGTCCTCCTGTGCTCTTTGTACAAATAAACCTGAGGCAGGAAAGAAAAAAATAAATAAAAAAATAAAACCAATCCAGTTTCTCATCTTTGGAGAGCCTCTTTCCATGATGTTTTCTCTCCTTCGAAATGTTGTAGCACCTGTTGTTTCACTGATTATTTCTGACTTTTCTGTCAAAGTTCGATGAATCACAGAGGGGTGTAAATGCCAGGATCTGGGATGGGGCTGGATGGGTAAGGCCTTATATTTGTGTCTTCAGGGGCAACAACATCAAGACTGCTTGTTTAAAGCAGAAACAATCTCTAATTTACCCTGAATGTGTATGCATTCCTCACTACATTACCATTTATTAGTTTATCTAAGTAAACCAATCTTATTGGATTTTCCATTAAATATTCTCATAATATCATTTAGAGAGTACATGTTTGCTCTTCAGTTCTATCTGTAAACTACTCCTGCACGTAGCATTTTTTATTTATATTTATGCTTGCAGTGAGCATGCTGGCAGAGATTAGATAGCCAGTTTAGTACAAGCACCTGATTTTTTAAGCTCTTATGAATTGGTAGGTTTAATATACTGCTGTTCATTCATCCTATGATGTTAAAGTTACTAGAAGTTTCTGTAACACATAAAAAAGCTAACAGTTTCTTTATTGTCATTATACTTGAATGCAGTGCTCACATAAATTTTGTGTGATGCTCTGAATCAAAAAATAATAAAAGTAATGATTTGATATTTTTAGAGAGCTCTCTACAAGTAGTTTTCCATGACTGAGCATCAGCAGGTGGTTTTGCTGATGGCAGATTTGACACTTGACAAGAGCACGACTGACAGGAAATGGAAAATCCAAAAGTTATGGCACCATTTTTGGATGTCACAATGTCTGACAGCCCTGGATAAACAAGAGAGTAAAATGCTTCACTGTAAATTAAAGGACTAAAATATGAAGAGTTACTTCCACCTTTCAGGGGTGTTTCCAGAAAGTTAGGAAACGTGATATTATAGAATTAGGAGAGATAAAAATATAATAATATATAACCTTATATTTTGGTTAGGAAAACTATTTAAAATGATAATTAAGTCTATCCTCTACTGTCACCTACAGAGCAATAAAAATCACAGTAGCTATTTCACTGGAAGGGAAAAGAAGGATTGAAGCACAGTGAAAAATGTACAATTATATACGGTTTCCCACTTTTCCATATGGGGCTGATAATTCACAGACAACCTTTCTTAGTCTCAACCTCACCTGCAGAAAATCCTACCAATCATCTTTGAGAGATTCTACTTTTCAGGACCACAAAGTGGGGCAGGGCTTCTTTGCCTCATAGGAAGATTTCTTTCCTATCTTTCCTTCTTCCATGTTCTGACATGAAGGCTTTCTATTGACCACTATTCTTTTGTTAGCTCACTCTCATCTTCAGGATGTATTGCTGGTTGCTCCATATTGCCAATCAAATCCAAATTATACTGGCATTTCTAAAGCACTCTGACTATCTTAATTTGTTCTTTAGGTTATTTCCCGTTACATCCCAGTCTTCTCTAGGAAACAGTGTAATGCTCCTATTGCTTGTTTTACATCTATGTTTTTGATTATTCTGTCTTGATATTTTAATGAGAGATTATTATACTATGTTATGACCGGGGTTATGACATAGTATCACCCTTTAAGAAATGTACGAAGCAGTATATTTGACAGGGACAAAAGTCTGCAGCACTCCATAGCAAATGCAGTTACAGACTTACTAATGAGTGTACGTGTGAACAGGTAAAGCAAAGAATAAATATGGTTAATTTACAACATTATATTGTTAATATAGTAAGGGCTACCTACAATGGTCTTTTCATGGTCTTTAAGTTGCACGAAGACCTTTCTTATTATACTACGTAGTTAGAAGTATAAGTTGAATAAATTCATACTGAACACGCTAAATGGAGTTATTCCTGAAATTTCACTGTATAGAGAGATTCCATTGTGGAAGGAGATTTGTTTTTATAAGTGTAAAATTGCCACCAAATTGTCATTGAAACTGCAGTGAAGCAGGAGCAAGAAAGGCTAGCCCTGGTTTATCTCTCATAAGCCTATCACCTGGAATACCTCACCAGATGTCACCATTTCTTTTCTAAAATGAATAGATCAGGCTGGATGTCCCCAACTTCTGTGATTCTTATAACCCATAATTTTCTGAGCTGGCATTCATTCGTTGCTTCAAGGGACACATTAATAGAATCTACAGAGCATACTCCACTAGATCTTGTGATTTGTTTATGTCATAGACATTCAGATCTCATCATTTTAAAGCAAGAACTGGGTGCTTTGACAGCGAGAATCAACAAAAGCGCCGCGCACCTAAGTTTAGTGTATTGTGATTTGCTTCCTTGCTTCTCTAAACCCTAGAGACAGCAGCGCGGGCAGCAAGGAATGACAGCTCTTTGCGCATTCCTCTGGTCACACAGGCAGGCAGGCAGGCAGGAAGCCTCACCGTGCTCCACATGTTTGTTGATAGTGAGGCTTTGAGTGACAGAGTGAAGATTGAGACAGAGCTAACCTGACAGCCGGAGAGCTTAAAAGCATCGATTAAGGACTGAAAGAATCTGACCTTCGACTACCTCCATGTTGTGGTTTTGGTTCCTATAATGGAAGTTAAAAAAAAAAAAAAAGAAAGAAATATTCTTCCATGTTATATAGTGATTATCCTATTAATCCTATAAAAGACATGAATTAGTAAGTACCTATGACTGTAATTTCAAGGCCCTCACACATTAGAGACTGAAGTGGTGTAGATACAGTCTGGGCACCACATTCCACGATATCCACAGCCATATATTAATCAGCCTTAGAAGAGCCAGTGTCCCCAGAGAGAGAAGCACAGGGCACTTTGTGTCTGCTTACCAGGCTGCCCATTGGCAGGCATATACATTGCACTTCTTAATTAGGTGACAAAGCAGCCTCATGTATGGTAGTCAGTGCTAATGAAAATTTACATGAGAAACCAAAGGAAAGTAAATAGATGTGAAGATTAGCATTTTTCACTTTGTCTTTCTATCTGTAGTAATAAAAAAGTGTGAATTGAAAATCCTGAGGAAAATAATGGGTGAATTATTTTTAGAAATAAAATACACTAAGCAAGAAGTCGCTTTCTTAAATTCAAAAAGTGCCCTTGTGTTTCATGTTGGCAATACATATCAATGACAGAGACATAAAATTATTTAACATCCAAAGTCCTGATGAATAGGCTGTAAAATGTCTACAATTAACACTGGCTTTTAAAACACTTTTTTTAAAAAAATGTATTTAGTACAGTGTCTACAGGATCCCACTGTACAGGTTGGACTTACAGTGATCCTCCTGTCTGCAGCCTCCCACGTGCTGGGATTAAAGGCATGTGCCACCACGTCCAGTCTCATCCACCCTCTCAGTGGGCCCCAGAGGCAGGCCTGGCATAGCACGCTGAGGACTGAACCCTGGTCCTTGTGTCTGCCTAAGGAGGTGCTTTAATCTGCTCAGCTATCTGGCTGGCCCTTCACATACATTTTTTAGAGTATTAAATTCATGCCGTCTAAAGTAAATAATGGTCATGCTACAGCTTTTTTGGTTCATTATTATAGATATAAATGTAAAAGAAGTACTTACCAGGAAAGAGAACTCAAAAAGTATGATATAATTTGTTGTTATTTACCACTTACAGTTTTTTGAATATCATTTATAATTGACCAAGTTTATCAAATTTGCTGTACTAAGTCAACTGCTCTCAAAATCTCATGTATCTGAGTAAGTCCCAGTTGAATTTAAGTAATAAATATTCATAAGTTATCTATTCCTTGTTTTCCTTCTCAAATACACTGGAGAATATGCGACACTTCATTCAGTGGAAAATATCTACAACTTTGTTTAATCTTTTAACTAAAAAAAATAGAAATCACATGATAAAAGGGCTTGTTCAGTTAAAAAAGTTGTCTTCAGTGGATCTTAAGAACTCTAACAATGGACTGTGTTTTGGAAATACATATAAAAAGTCTGGGTTTATATATCTAGATGTCTGAAACAACACTGAAAATAGAATTTTTGAATTCTGTGAATATTTCTGATTACTTGTTAACCAATTTATTTCTTATTTAATTCTTAATTTCCCACAAGAAACAATTTTATTGAGAATTACTTAGGAATTTTTCTTTATCTTGCTATTCAAACTTAAAAATAGCCAGCACTTCCATGTTTTCTTTGTATGCATATACATGTAAACATATTTCTTAGGCCTTTCAAAGTAACACAGTTCTTTAAAGAATAATATCATTTTTTTTCTTTTGTTTCCCTGTTGTAGAGATCAAACGCAGAGATTTGTACTTGCTGGGGAACTGTTACAGTATTCAGCCACTTTTCTAGTCTCACCCAATTACATATTAATAATTTGTATGAGAATCTTAAGTTGTCACAATATCTGATAATTTTGTATTTAATAAACATTTAACCACTGCTCAGAATAATCAAGTCGACAAAATCATGTTGAATTGTCATGATAATTTCCTAGCCATGAAAGGTTACATGACTTATGGAATGAAGAAAAACAAATAGTTTGAGGAGAGGAACAAAGGAGGTTAAAAAGAGGTCCACTCCACAATAACTTCTCGTTAGTGATGATGCTACTTCTCTGCTGCCTGATTAGCAGGAGAACATCTGACCTGCTTTCTGCAGGCAGGTTATTGATTGTGTGGATCGATGTAATCTGATGCATGAAGAATCGAGGAAGTGGGTGGCAGCATTTTGCTAGATAACCGCTAAGCAGTAGATAGTTTCCAGTCGATGCATGCAAGCTGAGTGGCCCCACATGAGGTTGAATGATTCCCAAAAGGAGCCCTAAAACTGACAAGCCTCTTTTGTCAGTAGGTCTTCTGTTAGTGAGAAATGTTTATAAAAAAGTGAAAATAATTTGAAGAGCCACTAAATCTGTATAGGCATGAGATAGATCTTTCTTTTTTATCCAGTATATCACAGTGCATACTTGCATATGAGAATCTCATTTACACTGCATCTTGGTTTCTTTCCCCTTAGATAACCCAAATATTTTATTGCTAGTGACTTCTTATATCACAAGCAAATCGAGGTTATTAGCTTGGAGAGAACACAGCCAATAAAATGATAAGCTTAATCCATAATACAAACAAACAATACAAACAAATAATAATCCTGGAAAATAGACAACAATTATTAACAATTAATCCAAAATAAGAATATTGTCTAAGAAGAGCCATTTGATTAAATGTTAGTTTTAATCTGACCATCTGGACTGCTAACACAAATTAGACACTCCCAAACTGCTGGTTTCCACCCCTCTACCCTAGGAGAGGATTGGATTATTACCTGCCAGAGAGGATCTCTCTGCTCAGGAAAGAGCTCAAAGTACTTGTGGGCCAGTTGCACCGGAGGCAGAGTCTGAAGGCGCAGGTTGGTCCAGCTGTGCACAAAGTTGGCTAAATTCACAAAGGTGTACAACCCTAGGCGGTCATTCCCATAGTTAGATAAGTGAGTCATGAAAATGCTGATCTGAAAGACAGATAAAAATGACCACACAACAGTATACACATAAGGTCAAAAGTGGCACCTTATCTAACTTTGGAACTCTACAATTCATTGTTTAAAGATGCAGAACTACACATTGAATATTGACATTAAAATAGCAAGTGCACCTACTCTTGAAGTTGACATTGACATGGGATTAGTGAAGAGTCTGAATTAAAGAAGTTTTGATATTAAACAGCTCTTCGAGCTTTTTTCTAATGTAGATGTACATGCAGGTTAGAGTGGGGTCAGATTTGAGAAAACATCTTTTTGTGGTCTCATAAAATTTTTTTCATAAAGTCTTTTTAATTCAATGATTTTTAATGTTATTTATAAAGAAATTACAAACCTTTGGGGAGATATATATGTTCAAGCAGATTTAAACTATTCAGTGTATCAAAACGTCATATCAGTTGCAACTAATTTGAATACTTTTTGTTTTGATATATTTATTAAAAAACAAACATACTTTAAGAAACTATCAGCATTTGTAGAGAAACTGATTTCCGTTGTCCCATAAATTCTCCATGCTGATTAATCTTTTCACAACTTTTAATATCTCAATATTAAATCTAAAACTACAACATTTCTGTTCTGTTCTTTCAGTATCAGAAACTACAGAAAAGAGAAATCTAGATTGCTCTGCAAAAATCAATCAAAGCTTTGAAAGTGATTGCCAGAATTAGAGTACTGTGGTGATGAAACAGGAATTAAACAATAAGAAAAAAAAAGAGACAGCATTCGTCTTCACCTACATTGCAAAGATTACTTTATACAACTTGTAAAGGAAGACTTCATTACCAATAACAATTGTTTTAACAATATACAACCTCCTGATATTACTCATAATGCTTTGTATTTGATCTTAAATCTCTTATTATTTTGAAATATAAGCATTTTAATTTCATTTTCTACTTGCTACACAAATCAACAAACATTTCAGGGTACCCGAGTATTAAAATAGAGTGATTTATTAAATTTATTAATAAAATAAGAGTAAAATAATGTTCTACATAATAATGTAAAAACAAACAACATTTGAAACTGAGTGAGTTAACACTGAGGCCAAGTCAGATGTTGCATGGCTACTGCTTTATGGGGTTGCTCCCTCACGCTTTTATTTTTGAAGTGATTATGTTGCTTGATGTGGCAATTTGAATTACTTGGAAATAAAGGTATGCAGCAACTATTTTTATATCATTTTCCTCACAACCTTGTTAGCACAGCAGTCACACAGCAAACACTCCACTCCAGAGCTTTGGTACCTAAGATTATCATCAGATAACCAGAAATGCCCGGAGAAGAAGCCTTTATCGTAAAAGCATTACCATATGCCACAATTTAGTAAAAAAAAAAAAAAAAAAAAAAAAAAAAAAAAAAAAAAAAAAAAAAAAAAAAAAAAAAAA